>PVKC010020669.1:0-10506 GCA_004027635.1 Crocidura indochinensis
TCTATGAAGTCATTTGGTTTTCTCAAAGTTGGATTTTATCATATGGAATGACATTGACACATAGTTTGGCCTGTGTATTCATGTGTCCCTAAAGAAAAAGTCATATACAGAATACTGATTAAAACTAGGCAGTTGTAGATATTAAAAACATGATAAATACTTTTATATATACATATTTTATTGTTAATGTAAATTATTTTAACTTAATGGATTTTGATATTGTTATATATTGTTGAAGCTTTTGAAGGCACTGTTTACACATCTGCACATTATTCTACAAATATTTTAGATTGGTGTTATAATTATTGCTTTGTGCATATTTAATTTAAAATCCTGTGTATAGTAGTAATTAGAGAAATAGATATATATATATAGTAGCAAAGTAATAAACAGTAATTTTTATCTTCTGAAGTCTTGATTATCAATGGCATTTATTGAATTTTTGTGGATTTATACTCTGATTATATTTGATTGAGTTATTTTGTGTGTATTAACTTGTATTGCTCTTAATGGCTTTAATGTTGTTGTTATATTGCTCTGTGTGTTTTGATTCCATGGATAATTCATAAGCCATATACAAACAGAGACTGTGCCATTTTTTGTTATGATGCAATTTAGATATGTGTTTGAAGTTAAAGTTTGCCAGTAGAAATGTTTGGTCTTCATGTAAGAAAATCCTGTATTCTCATCTGCTTAATTATGTTTGAATATGCTATCTTCTACAGTCTTAATATTATCATCTATAAAAAGAAGATAATATTACTCTACAAAATTATTAAGAAAACTAAATGCTTACATATATAAATATGAAATGGAATGCTCTTGGTAGCTAATTGTAACAAAATTAGTTAATTGTCCAGAGAATCAACTACTAGTACTTTCCATTTAATATATAAATAAAAATGAGATTTAGCTATGCTTATTGATTTACAGACAGGATCATTTGTTAAACTTGATATACATAAATTTTCTCAAGATTACTTAGGAGCTAGAGCCAGAAAAAGGTTTCAGGTACTCATTTAGGATTGGTGACGATGGTCTCTGAGAATGTTCATGTCTGTGAGTCCTATATAATGAAATATTTAGTAATGAAGATGTTCTTATTCAAAAAGGAAAATAGGAAAATTTATTGGGAAACAGAAGAGAAAAAAAATTCTGCCGTTGGGAATAAAATCATTTTGTGGGAGGTTTTTGTAGGAAAATAGATTCTTTGTGTTACTTATCAAATACAAGATGTTACTAAGAATGCAAGGATTTGAAAGATCCACAGGCTATTTTAGGACCTTGGGGTCATCTGTCTGACCTTTCTGCAGAAATTAGGAGCACAATCTATCACCTTGGGAATTTGTTAACCTTTCATTCTCAAAAGAAAACAAGGAGTTTTCAAGAATGTTTAAATTGAAATGGGCTGAATAGATATAGAGTAACTAGCTGACAAGGGGAAACAGGCTAACTGTCGCATGTTGCTTCTCCTAATTTTTTAAATTAATATCTGTATTTAAACACTTTGATTACAAATATTACTGTGGTTGGGTTTCAGTCATGTAAAGAACACCACCCTTCATCAGTGCACCATTTCCACCACTAATCCCAAATCCCCCTCCTCCTTGGGGATGAAGAGATAGTATGGAGGTAAGGCATTTGCCTTGCATGCAGAAGGACGGTGGTTCAAATCCCGGTGGTTCGAATCCCGGCATCCCATATGGTCCTCCAAGCCTGCCACGAGTGATTTCTGAGCTTAGAGCCAGGAGTAGCCCCTGAGCGCTGCTGGGTGTGACCCAAAAACAAAAACAAACAAAAACCAACAACAAAAACCAAATATCCCTCCTCCCCACCCCATCCCTGCCTGTACTCTAGACAGGCTTTCCACTTCCTCATTCATTCACATTGTTATAATAGTTCTCACTGTAGTTATTTCTCTAACTGCACTCATCACTCTTTATGATGAGCCTCATGTAGTGAGCTGGAACTTCCAGCACACCTCTGTTTTGTCTCTGAAAATTATTGCAAGAATGTCTTATTTTTCTTAAAACCCATTAGATGAGTGAGACTATTCTTCATCTATCTCTCTCCCTCTAACTTATTTCACTTGGCGTAATAGATTCCATGTACATGCATGTATACGAAAATTTCATGAGTTCATCTCTTCTGACAAATGCATAATATTACATTGTGTATATGTAACACTGCTTCTTTAGCCATGCATCTGTTGAAGGACATCTTGGTTGTTTCCAGAGTCTGGCTATTGTAAATAGTGCTGTAATGAATACATTAGGTATAAGGAAGGGATTTTTGTATTGCATTTTTGTGTTCCTAGGGTATATCCCTAGGAGTGGTATAGCTGGATCGTCTGGGAGCTGAATTTCCAGTTTAGGAATCTCCATATCGCTTTCCATAAAGATTGGACTAGAGGCATTCCCACCAGCAGTGGATAAGAGTTCCTTTCTTTCCACATCTCTGCCAGCACTGCTTGTTCTCATTCTTTGTGATGTGCACCAATCTCTGTGTTGTGAGATGGTATCTCATAGTTATTTTAAATTGCATTTCCTTGATGATTAGTGATGTGGAGCATCTCCTAATTTTTAATCATTTTTGTATCTTTCTATTCCTGGCATCCTTCTTAAAACTGCTTACTTATTCACTCAAATTTTCCTCCCCAAACTCATCATTTGCACATCCTTCCAGTTATGTGTCTAGATAGTCACTCTTTCCTCAAAGAGATGGTTTGTAAATTAGATATCATTTTATCAATGTCTTCCAGCTATGTGAGTTGATCAGAAAAAAGTCTTTAAGCATTATTAAACATACTGATTAGGATTCCTAGAGGCTGAGGTTAAGCATCTTCCTTTGTGCTTAAAAGGTCTTGAGCTAGTCTATGTTTTCTCTGACCCAATATTTCTTTGAGAATTTAGAAATTATTTTTTGCATCATATTCATTGGAAACCATAGAAAATAATAGTAGTAGAATTAAGGCTCAAACCTCACATATGGAAAGCCCTGGGAGAAATAGAAAAAAATAAAAACACGAGCACAAAACATAAAAGAAATTAGAAACAAAAAAGTTCAACTATTTCAGGTGCCTAAAATGGGAGAATTTTGTAATCAGAAAATACATCATTAAAATCCAGGGCCAATGAAACCTGTATGTCTCTATTGCAATTAGTATTATTGTACTTACCATTTATTTCTCTTTGTAATATCAAGGACAGAATCATTGTGAGTTGAAATATTTAGGGAACACTTACTAAGGAAAGAGATATTGAGACATGTTAGAAAAAGTTTATGGTGTTATATTTGTTTTGTTCTGTTTTAGTGGAAAGTTTTTGAGTAAATTACCATAGTCATTAAAATGAAATGATTAGAAGTCTCAACAATCGCCTTTATCAAAACATTTCCATCCCCTTCCATGTTACCTAAAATGCCCACAAATGTTTTCAAATTAAAAATTAATTAGAGAGAATGAAGAGCACAGCAAATAAAGTGCTTTCCTTGTCTGCATTTAACCCAGTTTTGATCCCTAGATCACATACAATCCTTTGAGCACCATCAGAAATAATCCCTGAGCACAAAACTAGAAGTAATACCTGAGCACTGCTGGGTATGACCCAAAAACAAACAAGCAAAAGACCTAACAATTAGAGACCTTATTAAATACAGCTATCTCTGTACTATACTAAATTAATAATTACTGACAAATATTCAATAAAAAATTATCCAAAGACTAGAAAAGTTGTAATAAGGAAATGCTGAGAAGACTCACTTGCTTTTGTGATGGTGCTTTGGGAGAACTCTCTAGGCATAAACTCTAATGAAGTGGCAGTCAGGAGGGAGGGAAGAACCATGTAATTCTAGTTACCCTGACAGGAACAGGGAAGATGAATGTAGAATTAAGGTTAGAAGAACATTAAAAGTGTACTTTACACATTTTGAATTTCTGCCTAGAATCTGCAAAAAAGACTCTCCTTTGGCCATGACACAGTTGGAACACAGCTGTTCACAGCATCCTTGGCATTCAGTGGGCCAGTCAAGGACCAAGGCCACCTAGACTAAAGACTGCTAGAGGGCACACAGAAATAAATTTATTTTCTCAGATCAGGAGTCAAAGGACTTGGGACAGATAAGTAGTTAATGTAGGCTGACTTCCTGGTCTTTCTGATCATTAGTTAATACCTAGGGGAATAAAATTTGTTTACCCTTTTAACGCTTACCTGTCTATTTAATTACAAATAGCAATGTTAGCCCTAAAATGATCCTTCATGCTTTAAAGAATCAGCCATTAATGTGTCCAATTGACCTTCTGCAGTAGTGAATTGTCTCCATTAGCCACCTTTTCCATGTACAAATCTTAAGTAATAAATTTACTGATTCTAGAACTCAATAAACTGAATGGCTTTTGTCCTTAAAAGGTATGAATAAATTAGATCACTAGACAAATGCAACTTTGTGAAAGTTTGCATGTTTTTTTCAGTAGAAAAAGGACTTGGGGGGAGGGGAAACTTCCTTTCCTGCTTTCCCAAGTCAGCAAAGTTGAGATCTTAGAACTCATCAACATGCATGTGCATTCCTCATATAAGAAAAGGCTTGCTTTCGTCTTGCTTATTCATCACAAAGTCTATGTCTACATATGGCCAACAAATTGAGCATTTTGTGCGTTATCCAGATCTGCAGCTGCCTTATGGCTCAGCTGATTGAGTCATCAATGCTACTGACTAAATTGGCCACTAAGATACCTACAAGCTGCAAACAGAATGTTTATTCATTTATTTTCAATTGGAAGTGTACAGGTAAACTGTAAGATGCTTGCTACTTTGTTACTGACATACAAATTCTTTTCCTGTTAAGAAATATAAATTTATAAGAGGTCAGAACACTTTTGTTAACAAAGATTGAAAGATCTTGGGAATGTGGAGAAGGTGCTTATGCTTGAGCAAAAAGAAGAAAGCAAGGCAGTGTCATGGCTGAATCAAAAAAAGGCAGGAAGAATAGAGTTTTAACTTCTTGTACATAGGAGTCAAAATCATGTGCTTGGTCCTGTAACTCCTATTCCAGGAATGTTGTGCTCTTCTCCAGGAACTGTGCAGGGTCCTCTGGTCAGTGCATGGTTAATTTATGTCTGTTGTGCTACTGGGGTGTTGGCACATGTCAAATAGAGTCAAATGGCACATAACCCAAGGAGACAATATTTCTCATTAACACAAGACCAACAAGGTTTCTGGCACAAACACCAGACTAGAAAGTTCCCTCTTCCTTGCAAGATGAGGTGGAGGTGGGTAAAGTTGAAATTAAGAAGATGATTACTTTTCCTTTAAAAATTACAGGTTAGATAACATTTTGCTTAAGGCAAATATTCTCAAAATTTTGTGGAAATAGAAGCAATAAGCGTCATTCCCATTTTATTTTATTGTATGAAACCTACATAATAGTGGTTGCTATGCAAAGGTAACCTGGGTGAAACTGTCTCTCATCTTGATAATTATGATAAATGAAATAAATTCATTGATGTTTTCTTAGTGATCCAAGAAGGTTAATTAATATGACTGCCTAGCTTACTATTTTTAAGTTTTGTTGCTAATAGGAATCCTTTGTTCATATAGAATATCTACTTTAACTGAACAGGATGATTATTAATCTTTAAAATTTTTGCTTGTAAAATATCTCAAAAGTTTCATCTGTTCGAGAAGAATGGTTCAGACTTGTTGCCTACTCATATTTTCTAATATTTTTCATGATTTGATGATTATATAATTTGTAAATTTTTGTGTATAATGTTGAGAATAAAAATAAATATATTTGATCTCATCCTGAATAAAATATTAATTTAACTGTAGATAAAACAAAGATAAATCTTGAAACAAATATAGAACTTTTGAAACAACTGCAAAAATGATCTCTGTGTAAAATTCTCAGGTAAAAAACTAAAATTTCAGAGAGGCAATATGTGTGGTTCAAGTTGATTATAAAATGTATCCATTGATACCAAGAATATAGTGTGTCCATGTGAGTCTATGTGTGTGGGAAGATATTGTGCATAACTTTATATTTACTGTGGAAAGGTGAATAGAAACCAGAGGCAAAATTAACTGGTAAGTTACCTCATTAATATAGGTATGACAAGATTAAAATTAGAACAGTTTATGTTGAAATAAAAAGTAAGAATATAAGATATGAATTTAGAAATTGATAATTATACAAAATTAAATGTACAGATAAATATTTGGAAACCATTGAAGATTATTTTGAAAAGGCACATGCTAATTGTATAAATTGATATTGTAAATATGATAGGAAATGTTGCAGTGTTACAGTGAAGAGAGACCCAGAGAGTGAGATAGGTCATTGTTTTTTTCAGGATATCCATGTGACAATAAATATTTGAAGACCCTCAGATCAGTGGAATAGGCTTGAGTACTCAGATTGTATGTCTGTTCCTCAGACATACAATTACATAATTTTTGATAAAGGATCAAGAAATCCTAAATGGGTAAAGGAAAGCCTCTTCAACAAGTGGTGTTGGCACACTCGTGAACCACTTGCAAAAAAGCAAATTCAGACCTTCAGCTAACACCATGTACGAAGATAAAATAAAATGGATTAAAGACTTTGATATCAGACCTGAAACCATAAGGTATATGGGACAACAAGTAGGTAAAACACTCCATGACATTGAGACTAAATGCGTCTTTAAAGAGGAAACAGCACTCTCCAAACAAGCGGAAGCAGAGATAAAAAGATGAGAATATATTAAGCTGGGACGTTTCTGCATCTCAAAGAAAACAGTGCCCAGGATACAAGAGCCACCCACTGAGAGGGAGAAACTATTCACTCATCAGATAAGGGGCTAATATCCAAAATATACAAGACACAGGCAGAACTTTATAAGAAAAATACATCTAATCACATCAAAAATGGAAAGAAGAAATGAACAGACACTTTGTCAAAGAAGAAATACAAATGGCCAAAAGGCACTTGAAAAATTGCTCCACATCATTAATCATCAGGAAGAATCAAATAAAAACAACCATGAGGTAACAACTCATGCCACAGAGATCGGTGCACATCACAAAGAATGAGAACAAGCAGTGCTGACAGAGATGTGGAGAGAAAGGAACTCTTTTTCACTGCTGGTGGGAATGCCGTCTAGTCCAACCTTTATGGAAAGCGACATGGAGATTCCTCCAGAAACTGAAAATTAAGTTCCCAGATGATCCAGCTATACCACCCCTAGGGATATATCCTAAATACAATACAAAAATACAATACAAAAATCCCTTCCTCACACTTATATTCATTACAGCACTATTTACAATAGCCAGACTCTGGAAACAACCAAGATGCCTTTCAATAGATGAATGGCTAAAGAAACAGTGGTACATATACGCAATATAATATTATGTAGCTGTCAGGAGAGAAGGAGTCATGAAATTTTCCTATACATGGATGTGCATGAAATATGTTATGCTGAATGAAATAAGCCAGAGGGAGAGAGAGATAGATGCAGAATAGTGTCATTCATCTATGGGTTTTAAGAAAAATAAAAGACATTTTAGCAATAATTCTCAGAGATGAAAGAGAGAAGGCCTGGAAGGTCCAGCTCACTACATGAAGCTCACTACAGAGTAATGAGTACAGTTAGAGAAATAACTACACTTAGAACTATCATAGCAATGTGAATGAATGATGGAAGTGGAAACCCTGTCTAGAGTACAGTGGGGGCGGGGTGGGGAGGTGGGTGACTTGGGACAGTGGTGATGGGAATGTTGTACTGGTGAAGGGGGATGCTCTTTGCATGACTGAAACCCAACTACAATCATATTTGTAATAAGGTGTTTAAATAAATATATCAAAAAAGAAAAATGTTAAAAATAAATGTTCAAAATAGACACATACTATAAAAGTATACTAAATTCCAGTGTATATAAGAATCAAATATGTAGAATATTAAGATAATTTCAGAATAAAATATCAAATTCAAAGCTTTGGTGTATCAGGTAACTAATTACAAAACCATATTGATATTACTAGTATCTTTTCTGGAATAACATATTCTTCATAAAGCCTAATACTAGTTGCAAGTGACTTTAAGAAGTGATAGAAACCATCTTAGTTTGGTCAAGTGAGGAGTGACTGGAAAAGTTGGGACAAATAAATTTTGCCCTCGTATCTGTAGGTCACACCAACCATCTTAATCTACATACGATATAAATTGATCACCACCGATTGATTTTGATTTCTCAGGGAATAATAGAATTTAGATTGGTGTCAGAAAGTGCTCTCTGCTGTTAAAACAAAATCAATCCTAACTTCTAAGCTGTTTCTTTTCAGGGTTGTCACCTTCCCTCAAAGAAATAAAATTCATAAAGAGATGGATTGATTGTGAATTGAGACATTTTTATTTTGAAGCTACGAGGAGAAAAGGGAGAATAATATGTTCAGGAGACATTGTGGACTTCTTAAGATGTTTGAGAATAGTCCAAAAATTAAAAGGAAGGTTTTCACCCCAGAGGTTTAAATGTGGACAACTTCTAGAATTGAGAAACCTCACTTGTCATCAAAAAGCTGTCTGAATAGGTTTTTTCTCTTAAACTATTCCCACTTGAGTGTTTCTGAGTAGATAAGAACCTTGCCGAAATATTGTCAGGGGAAGAGGTGTGAACTTTTGAAGGTTAACTTTCATGTTATCATAGACTTTTGTTCTACCAGAACTTCTCTCTAGAAAAGGTTCGGTTTTGTCTGAGCCTGAACTTGAACCAAGACATAAAAGCTTCACTCCCTGTGTCCACATAGTGGGTTTGGATACCTTAGTGTTAGTTACCAAATACGTCTTTATTATGTTTATATTTTTTATTTCCATAGAAGTCATTGCCAGCAGCCTCATTCCCTCTTGTCTGCCTACTTCAATTCCACTTCTTATATATTTCCTTTAATCCTTGGTATCCCTCAAATACATATAATTTGGATGATTTAGCTTTAATATAAAAATATGAAAAATGCATATAATTGAACATAAGTGAAGAAATAGAGAGGATGAGGTATGTTTCATACTATAGATTTAGTCACTAAAGTTTTCCATCAAATTTGACTACATAATGGCTAAATGTTTACCTCAACTATGTTGAATTGTTTATATGGATTATATCATAAAAGATAATATCTTACCTTTATTTTAATAGCAGCTTGTGTGAAAGTATAAGGAAACTGAATACTTGTGGGACTTGACATGAAATGTTAAAGTGTTGCATTATGCTAAAAAGAATTTAACCAAAGTAACCTATTGATTTATTTGATTTTTTAACAGGAAACACAACATCCATCCTATTTTTAAAATTTAGCTTCAAATAGTTTCAAATATATCTCCTTTTGTTATTATTATTATTTTATTTAGGTCTGTTATTTGCAGTTTTTAATACCATTTTCAAGCATTTCGTGTTTCAACCCAGATATTCCATCAGATATCTAGGATTCCTTACTCTCCCTCTATCTCCTTACTGTACTTACCTATTATTTATTCATCTATTAAACTTTGAGTCACAAGCTTTTGATAGTTTTGACTCATGATATGCATAACTATTTTCCTCTAAACTACTAAATTATAAAATACCCTTCACTGTTTCATTATATTATCTCTAGACGACCTCTTAATTTTCTCCATTCCACTTTTTCTTCCTTGGCATTCTTATTTCTATAATCTGAGAATAAGGGCTTTCCATTTTTAAATACTTTCCATTCTTTTACCTTGTTATTATATGCTTAATTACAGATGAGTAACAGCATATAGTTTTTTTTCTTTCTCTATTAGATGTAATTTACTTAACATGATACTTAGTAGTTCACCCAAGTTGCAGCCAACTGAATGATTTCATGTTTCCTCATGACTGCATTGTGTTCCATTCTGTACAGGAGCCACTTATATTTTAAATTTAATCTTTATGTTTGAGAAGGTGCTATTTGAAAAGTAGAATTGCTGGAGTATAAGACTCTATTCTTAGGTTTTTCAGATGACTTTGTGCTGTTTTCCTTAATGACTGAACTTGAAAACATCCTTACTGGTATGGTTGTGCTTTCCTTTATTATTCCATGCCCTTGACATCACTTGTTGGTCCCATGTTCATGATGGATACTAATCTCACTGGTGAGAAATAACTTGTCATTTTGATTTGAATTTTCCTGATAAGATGTGCCAATACTGTTTCACATAATTTCTGGCCACTTGTATGTCCTCTTCTTGGAAGTATATGTTCATCTCCCCTCTGCATATTTCGATGGATTTGTTGGTCTTTTTATTTCTGAGCTTTATGACTATATTAGATATTCTGGGTTTTGTTAGTTCTTTATTTGCTATATGGTGTGCAGATATCATAATACCATTCAATAGAGTACTTTTTATTTTATCCAACGCTTTATTAATTATACAAAAGATTATTATTTTAATGCTATACCATTTGTTTATTTTTATTTATATATTCTTTGGCAATGGTATGACATCAGTGAAAACATTTTTGAGACATT
>PVKC010020670.1:0-11959 GCA_004027635.1 Crocidura indochinensis
TGCTGAGCCAGGAATAACCCCGAGTATCGCTGAGTGTGGCCTAAAACAAAAAACTAAAAACAGTAAATAATAAAATAAAATGTATTATTAATGTGTTCACTTGTTAGGGCTTCTATAGCAAAGTACTAATAACTGGGTAGTTTCAATAATGTAAATATATTGTTTCATTATTTGGGGCATATTTGTTATTTTATAGTTATAGAATACAGAAGTCTAAGGTCTTTTGTTTATTATGCTTTCTTCTATAATCAGTTAGGAAATTTCTATTCCATATCTTTTGTTGTGTGAATGGGGAGTTTCTGGCAGTTTTTGCCATAATTTTCCCTACAAGAACATTCTTCTAATAACTGCCTTCATTTTCACATGATTTTCTTTATATATGTTTGTCAGTTTTTAAACTTTACTTTTTTGTAAATAGTTTTGTAAATAGTTTACTTATTTTGTAAATAGTTTTGTAAATTATTTTGTAAATAGTTTGTAAACCAAAGTGGTTTACAAATCTTTCACAGTAATATTTAAGGTATTAAGTGACATGAATCAGGGGCATTCCTACCACCAGTGTTGTCCTCCCTCCACCACTGTTCCCAGCATGCATCCCATATCTCCCTCCTTTGCCCTCCCCCCCAATGCTAATGTAACTGGTCTCTTCTTGTACAGCTTGCTGTAGATTGGACATCGATTTTGTTGTTGTTGCCTTTGGGTTTGATATTCAAGTCTGATCATTTTTATTTCCACTCAATGTTCATATTGTATACTTTTTAAAGTGCTTCAGACATATAATATGTACCATAATAATGACTATATTTTAACTTTATTAAAAAACTAACTCCAGGGGCCCAGGAGATAGCATGGACGTAAGGCGTTTGCCTTTCATGCAAAAGATCATCGGTTCAAATACCAGTGAGCCATATGGTCCCCCGTGCCTGCCAGGAGCAATTTCTGAGCATGGAGCCAGGAGTAACCCCTGAGCACTGCCGGATGTGACCCAAAACCACACACACACACACACACACAAAAACTAACTCCAAATAAACATACATTCTAAATTTCTAGGAGTTAAAAAATGAATCATTAGAGGGACTATTTAATCTTTAATATTGGACATAAACTTCTGTTTATTTTCTTAGACAATGTCTCTTGAACATCAATAGCCATCTTTGATTTTTTTTCCATAGAGCTTAGTGAAGTACATTTAACAATAATGGACAACAATAGACAGTAGATTGCGTAATATTTATATTATGTGTCGAATTGATTGATTATATTGGCAATGTAACCGAAAAGCCACCATTTTGTTGGTTAGAAGTTTCGTTATCTGTGACTCATTGCACAGATGGGGGCAGTTAGAATACAAACTGTGCTATCCTACAATTTTTCAGGGCTTTTGTTCATTACCTGTTTCAATATCTTTTAGGAATTCACAAATCTTATTTTTGTAAGTCTAGACAGATGGCTTGAATCTGCTCACAGATACTATCTTGGGACCTTCATGAAAATGAAAACATAATGTGATATCAGGGCCAAGGGTAATTGAAAGTAATGTAAGCTAAATTAATTGTTACATAAGGTCCATTGTTGCACAAACCTACAGGTATATAGTGCTCTTTAGGAGTTAGAATGTGTTTCTTTTCCTTATGGATTCCTCCTACATAAAGAATTATTTGTAGGCCATTGCTTTCTAAATTTACCAGAATTTATGTGAAAAATCAATAATGAATCATGAAATTAAACTTTTTCACACTTTTATTTAATTGAGAACAATCTAACATTTAATCATGAGGTTTTTTATTGTAGGGCTTTATTACTAAAAACATATGGGGCCATGGATGGGAACACGAAGCATTGCAAGTTTCTAAGAACACAGGAACATGACAATCATCATTCAAAAGTTTATGTTATTTAGAAGTAAAAAAATAAGTTAAAGAAATTAAATTTTTCTTTACTCTTTCTTTCTTAAAAGTTATGTTTCAAAAAAGTATGCTAAAAATCCTTGAAAGAATTTTATGCTACAGAAGGTGCAAAAATTGAGATTAAAAATCTGTATCACAGTTTGGAACTTAACTGCTTGGATAGATTCTTGATAAAAGAGGAGTTTAAGGGGTTTTCTTAACAATATCATGTTAAATTTATTAGTAGTGTCTGCATTTAATGCCATTATAGTAATGAAACTTATTTTTCTAATGAAAAGTGCAGTTTTTAGAGGAAACAAATGTAGGAAACAAAGAAAGACAAGTGTATTCTTTCACTGGCTTGTTAATTAATATGTGATGTAACACATACTCATGCATAGAAAAACTTGCTACCCATGTGAAAATAGTAGGAGTGATGCATTTGACTTGATTTAATTGGCATGATCTGTTAAGCTTTGGTGAAAGAAGGTACTTTCAAATACTAAATATGGCTGAAAGAATTATTTTGCACAAAGAACTTGATCCTCTTAAACATGATTCATTAAAGCTGTGTTTTGCCCTGTACATGAGTTTTGTTTCAGAGGAAAGATCAAGGTAAAGAGGCAATTGCAGTATCATGGTCAGCATGAGTGGCTGTGGTTAACAATGAATCAATAAGATAAAATATGCGTGCACTTTAAAGTACTGCTCTTGAGAGGGGAACAGAATTTAGTATAGGACAATTATAAAAATAAATTATAGAATGTAAACAATTTTGGAGTGCTTAGTAACAGTATCTTTAGACATTTCAGAAAACTGAATACCAAAAGAGACATTGATAGAAAACTTTCTCCCAAAACAGGAAATTAAAACAAGGATGGATGCTTATTTTTGACTAATTATATCTATATGTAAACATAACAAATTCTTGAAAGTCCTGATTTTTAAAAATAATTGTGGGGGATGGGCTAAGGAGAGAGAGAAATTCTTTAATCAGCACAGTCCAAAAACTTTTTTATACTCCCTCTCTCCTAGCACATGTGCATATTGACCCTGATGATTTCTTGTTCTTTTCCCTAATTATTGTTGCGCACATCATGTAATACTCTCAAATCACTGATTTCAACATATTGTGAATGCCAAGATATCCCTCTAAAGTTGGATATATTGTGTATTGTGAAGACTTTTCTTTCCTCTTGCTTGTAGCTTTGAAAGTTCCTATCAAATCTGCTCCCACACTGAATGTCTGAGTGGATGAGTATGTAATTAAATGATCTGCTTTGGAAAGGCTAATTAATTTAGCCATTACTCAGAGACTTCGGCCATGAGTCTCCCCATCTGCCCACCCGACAGGCACACCTGGCACTCGACATTGTCATGCCTGCATGGCGGACTGCACCCCAGGAAGCTTCTGTGTGTGTAGAGAATGGTCCTAGACCTCCTGGGGGAAGCCGACCTGCTCTTCTCAAATACATACCAGGTCGCCACCATGCGCTCACACTCCAGGGCAGGGAGGCCCAGAGATGGAAAATGCTCATGATTTATTGAAACTTTTCTTCAGGATTTTAGAGTGTGACACTCTGCCCCCAGGTATAAATGAGATCAATCTATCTCTCTGACTTGCTCTTATGTACTCAGTGATACTTTTGTAGGATAAAAGTATACAGATTGCTATTATTTGTAGTAGCATAGATTTGTATTGGGAGTTTTTAAGAATTAATTTTCTTCTTTTAACCCTGACAAAAATATAGGTTGGAATTTATTGTTCTCCCCAAAAGTTATATAGCTGATTTTTTTTAATGGCTTTGGCATTAAAATGGCTAAGAATGTGATTTATCCTTAGATGATTTCATCCCCAATTATTTTCTTTGATTATTTCAACTTATTTCCCTAGTAGCATAGATTTGTAGCAAGTGATGGTAGCTATTAAGGCATATTTTAGTCAAAAACATTGGATTTTGAAATATATGTTTGTTGCAATTTTAAAAATTTGAAATAAAACATTATGGTTGTAAATTAAGATCGATTTGGTTATGGGAAAAATTTTCAACCTTCATGACCTTCTGTTTCCCCTTGGAGAATAGGAATTAATGTACATCAACAGTGCTTAAACTGTGGATCAGAGTTCTGTAAATGTCTGACCCTTTAGGAACCAAAAAGGTCAAGACTATTTGTTATAAGCTTATTGATATATTATTTATATTATTTGTTCTCATTCTCTTATGGACCTATAGTTTTTAGATATGATCAAGGAAATCATTTTCCAGTTTTGTTTTGGAATCTATGGTAAAATTTTTAATGATATGTTGCTCGTTTTAATTTGTAGGAAATTATTGTTTAGTTATTATGTATGTTATATATAAGTAATATAACCATTGATAGACATTACCCTTATAATCAAATATTTTGTGATTTTCCTCCCAGAATATACACAGGTTATGATTCCAAAACATTTGATAACAATTGCAGGATATCAGGAAGAAAGATAATAACACCAATTTCATTGGTGTATTTAAGATTTAAATATTTACATGTAAAATATTTAGTACAGTGTTTGACTTAACATTATTTCATAAATATTGCTTATTACAATTATATTTTTAAATTTGCATGAAGTGATAATTGGTTCTTAAAAAATAAAAACTGAAGAATCTCAGAAAGAACAGACCTAAATAAACTCGTTATCCAAATAGGCAGAACATGGAGTTAAAGTCCAGAATTTGAAGAATATTTGAAGCAAAAGAATGCTAAGAAGCATGACTTTTAAAAAACAAATTTATCTTATAAATAGTAGAATATATTTTTCATTTAAAAGGAAATAAAATCCAATCTTTTGTTAAAACTGTCTTCTACTATTTATCCTAAGATCTAGTTTTGAATTTAGTGTATGTATTTTCTTATTGCATTTTATGATAAGGTTTTATTTAGATAAGCTCGTGGTCTATGGGACTCTGGGTTTTTTGATATTGAAATCACTTATACCTTTATTTCCTAGAGTTTAGATTTCAACCAAACTTAAATGGATAAGCTTAGTCATCATTGATTTGCTAATTTATTTCTGGTAGTAGATTACATCAAGTAATTTAAATATATATGTCTACATATATATGTATATATATACATACATACACAATGAAATTTCCAAATAGTTTTAAATGTTTGACTATGGTAGGTTAAATTAATAACCAAAATTTATATGACCATAGATTTTTGATGAGGAAGCAATATTAGAAAATTCCTTAACACTGTAATATCTTTATATCCATATGCAAGATTTAAAAATACAATGTTAACATTTATATCTTTTATGTTTATATTAATTTATGCTTATTTTATTTTATTCATTGTAATACTTTAGAAAAAGCAAAGAGATTATGCAAAGAATTCAGTTTTATCAAAGCCCAATATATTTGCTCTACTGACAGCTTGCTTGTTATGTCTTGTTTGTGTACGGCAGTTTTGGATAGTAAGACACAATAAATAGAAATAATTCTTCACAGTATAAACAAATGAGTGCCAGTGCTCCTTGTCCTTCTGGGCATCCTAAAGGGGGCACCATCTGCCAGGTGGAGACCAGGGTTTCATACTGGTTTCCTTTTTATCCATTCAGTATGGGTGTTGGTCTTCTCTTAGAGTGGCAGTAGAACATTGATTTGTCTATAGATGAGCCATTCTTCAACACTTATGCAACAGATGGCTCTGTACTGCTTTTAAGTTAAGGTTTCTACACATTACAACTGAATTTATTCACCCTTTAGACACTTGCTTTTTCCTTAGGGAATGTGTTTCAGCACAAAAACCTTGTAGGTTTGTTTCAGGATTTTAAAATGCCAATATCCTATTGGTTTGCTTCACTAAAGATAGTATCAGTACTTAAAATTCAATGGATCAGTTTTATTCTGAAGATTTATATTCACGTAAATTATATTTTTAGTGTTGATTATTTGTTTAGATTGGGGACTATATAGAAAGACTTTGGAAACAGGGTGATGTTTCACTGCTTAAATTTTAACAATTGAGTAAGAAAACTTTTTTTAAAATTTGCCAAGTTTGGAAAGATTCTTTTACATTTAATTGAAAAAGAGTATTGCGTTCTCTTTTGTTTTATTGTTTGTATATTCTTTGTGTTCATCTTTTTTTCTGTTCACTATATAAGGAACCTTAGCTCTCTACAAAATATCTCTGGGAAATCTTTCTTTGTAATAAAGTCAATTGCCCCTTCATAATGAGCTACTGGATATTGTACACATACCAAAAAAACAGTGAAGCATTGCAGAAACACAATTGTTAGTTTTCATCAGACAAGTAAAGGCTATTAAATAGAAGCCAGCAAGAAGTGTGTGTGTGTGTAAGTGTAATTTGCCTTTGTTAGCATGGCTGTCAAAAATTCTTTATTTTTGACACAAAACTATTTTGAAAAATGCTGAATACACATGAGAAAGATGTTGGTCTCAGTTTCACACATACTCTGAGTCATGGGAGTTTGAAGATACAGTTTGCCAAAGATCTAGAAAATCAAAGAGCAGATGACATGACTATAAACACAAGAGCACATGCACAAAAACACATACCCCTATTTATTTTGCTTACTTTGGTTGAGTTCTTCATTTGCATCCCAAAATGTTAGCAGCTAGGAATCCTGAAGATTTTATTATAGCTGTTTATCAGTCATTCAACAACTCCTTACTCATTCAACTTCCTAACTTTTAGTAAATAAAAACAACTCTTCTTTCATATACAAAAAAGTATAATTTTTACCAAAAGGACACAAAGAAAATTCAATTCCTGGAATAAAATGGACTTGAACAATTTTGGAAATAGAAACATTTTTTTTATTTTAAAAAAGCTCCATTTTTGTAAACCAGCTTTGAGACATTAAAAGAAATTTTACTTTCTTTTAAAGTAAAAAGGATTCATAATTCTACTAGTTAAAGTAGCTCAAAATTGGAATATGTGTCATAGTGAGGCTCTGGTCTTGAACATTCACTCCCCAAAAAAGCCCTCAACCAATACTCAGAAACTTTAGGAGTTTTTCTTCATGATATTTTATATGTGCTAAATAAAATACCTAAAAGAATTACAGATTGTGGTTCCAAAGAATACACATTTATTCTAAAAATTAGTACTGTAACTTAGATTCATTAACCTCCCAAACAACTTGACTTAAGCAAATTTCCATTTGAAAATGAGGACTAATTTGCAGAGTTAGGAATGGAGTTGCATTTTCTGTGACCATGACTACTTGATATTCTACGTGTTTGCATCAGGTAGTTCCACTTAAGTGTTAAAATTGTGGTAGGTCAAAAGCAATTTATATTTCTGATTTCTATACATTTCACTCTGTTTCATTTACAGAGTAAATCTTTATGTTTGATTCACTCCTGCTTTTTTTTTCTTCTGGTTTTACGTTCACACCTGATGACGTTCAGGGATTACTCCTAGCTATGTGCGCAGAAATCGCTCCTGTCTTGGGGGGACTATATGGGACTCTGGGGAATTGAACTGCTGTCTGTCCTAGACTAGTGATGGCAAGGCCTTACTGCTTGCACCGTTGCTCTGGTCCCTCACTCATGCTTTTTTGAACGGTTTAAAATATAATTTGTGGGCAGACATTTAAGATATGTTAATATTTTACTTTTAAAAACTAAAAAAAAGGCTTAAATTTTAAAATTTTTGTCAAACTGGATTTAATACAATTTGACAAGTACATACATCACAAGAATTCCTAATTTTATTATGAAGAGAAATTCTTTTAAGAATAAAATAGTTATAGTCTTGACTTTTTCACTGTGTTACAAGCTCATTTTTAGGAGGGTACTGTCTTAGATTTGCTATAGTTCTTTTTTTATGCTAAACTGCTCTTGTAAAAAATTGGCATGCAATTAGCATTTATATTAAACATTTCTCTGATAATTTAGCAGTCAAAAATGATGACTCCAGAAATATTGTCCAGAGTGAACCTTCATTCTAGTTCTTTAACAATTCTTCTAGGTGATTTTCACATAAACTCCAAAGATTATATAAGGAAATCTAAAAGTCAAAACTACCATCATACTAGCATTTATATGATTTTGTCTTTTTACTTATATTTGATTTTAAAATTTCATTTTTCTTATAGTAAAATAGTATGCCATTGTGTATTGTTTCTTTATTCAGTCAACTATTCTCCAACAATTTGGGTGTTCCCTAATTTAGGTGACAGTGAATAGTGCTACAATGAACATAAGAGTGCAAATGTCAGGGCTGGAGTGGTGGCGCAAGCCACAAGGCCTCTGCCTTGCCCATGCTAGTCTAGGATGGACCATGGTTTAATCCCTGGTGTCCCATATAGTCTTCCAAGTCAGGAGTGATTTCTGAGCACATAGCCAGGAGTAACCGCTGAGCATGACCAGATGTGGCCCAAAAACCAAAACAAACAAAAAAACAAACAAAAAAAAGAGTGCAAATGTCTTCTGATTGGAGATTTTAGGTTTTTGGGGTAGATAACCAGAAATAAGATTTATTTGTATTTATATAGATATAAAATAAATTGGTAAGTATTAAAAATTATTATCATATGTAGCAAATATTAGTAGGTATTTATAATTCATATAAAATGAATTAAGGAATATTTCATAATATTTTAGAATGCAAAGTAGTTCTACAACACAAACTATGAGAATGTGCCTTCTTCAATTCCATACTTCAGCACTGACAATTTTATTTAATTGTTTGATTTTGGGCTATATCCAGCAATAGTGTGGTTACTCCTGTTTCTGCACTCTGGAATTACTCCTGAAGGTATATAGGGAATCTTATAAGATTTGGGGAACTGATTCTGGATTTGTTGTGTGTCCTAACTGTTGTACTATCTTGTCAGCCCCAGTACTCAGAATTTTAATTTACTGTTGCTTGCTTAGATAATTATGTGGTGCTTTAATCATTTTGGAAAGTGTATATATAAGTTTTGTAGCTAACCAAAATCTGAAAGTGGACAATGGGAATCATTTTGTGTGAAAGTGTATGTATTATATACTTATATATAAATTGAGCCTTTATAGAAAGGAATGATAGTATTAAAGATTGATTCTTCAATAAGTTGTCACTAACATTAATTTTGGTCTTACTAAATACCTCTTCATTGGTAAGGATTAAATACAGATTATCTCAACATTTAGGGAATCCCATGGTATTGTGTTATCTATAGTACAAATGGTCATCAATTAACATTTCTGACAGCCACTATTTATAGATAGGGAGTAATATTTGGTTTTGAAATTACATGTCTCCCTGTTCTGCATACAAAGAAAATAATGAGACAACTGAGTTCAGGACTGTACACTATTAACTGAATTATCATCTTTAGCTATACAGTAGCTTCTAAAGCATAGTCTGGCATCATTTTATATAAATATTAGTAACAAGGATATGCTCATTTTGTGACAAATTAACAAATTACATAGAAATGAGCTCTTTATTTTTCTATATATGCTATGAATTATAAAAGCTAAAAATTTACATTCACATTATCTCTGCAAAGCGTTAACCTTTTTGCAATATGTACTTTAAGAGAGTTTATTCAGATATAAGCCATATTTTTTAAAAGTTTTTCAGTGTTATTTTCATAAAATATTGAGAGATAACAGCATGTGTTATCATCAAGGAAGCACACCAATAAATCTTTCAAGAATACATATTTTTAAAAGTTATCAATCAGATACAGATAAAAGCTTCCTTTGCTGAGCTCTAGAGGCCTAAATTCTATCTTAGGTGCTAAATGGTTACCCATACCTTGCTGGAAGAGGTTCTGAGTACTGAGTGTGAATTATATACAAAATAACTAACAAGTGACCCCCAATGACAATCAATGCAAACAAAAAGTAAATAGAGAACAAACATAGCAGTAGGCATGTTAGGTGCTAATCCTAACAGTAGGTCTTACTGTCCTTATGGAGCCTTGCTATCTAAATCATATGCTTGACTTCTATTTTAGATGTATTGCAGACTTTATAAATTGGCTCCCTACAATAGAATATAAGGATTTTGTATTCTGATCCTGCATTCATAATTTTACTTCTCCCAACTTTTATACATTAAGATAAAAAAAGTATACTGATAAGAACAAATTTAAATATCTTCAACAGCAAACTTTAAAGGACTTTTAGAATTGTAATCTAGAATAAGTAAACTTTTTCTTGTAGTTAATAATTACTATTCCTGCAATTAGCTTAGTGTGCTAGTAACTAATTAATAAGCATTCAGCTAAAAATCCAAAATTGGAGGCCAATATTTTCAGATTCATAGTTAACTTGCTTTGGATCAAAATGTGTTGATATAAGTTTCAGAATCTCTCCATCCCCTTGCTATAGTCTGGATTAGTTGATCACTGGATTCTTATATAATTTCTTCCTAAGTTTTTCTGTTCTATTATAGGGGACACTAAATAGAAAGGTCATTTTAAGAGCTGCAGAGATAGTACAGTGGCCAATCTTACTTGTGGCCAACCTAGGCTTGATCCTCCCATCATGTGGTCTCGAGCACTAATAAGACCAATCACAGAACAAAGAGCCAGGCCTAAGTGCTAAACACCACTGAATGTGCCTCTAAAACAAAAACAAACAAAGGTAATCCCAGTGTTTCTTGAGAAAAGGGAGTCTGAGGTCACTCCCAGTTTTGCTTCTACTCAATGCTGTATTGTTCTGTCAAATGGCATAGGAGCTATCAGGAACAAGAGTGAGGAACCTTAAGTTGTAAGGGATTAAATTCAGGCCTCTTTCATATTAGGCTTGTGATTTACCCCTTAGTCTATCTCCCAAGAACGCAGAATCTTTATTAAAAAAAAAAAACTTATTTATTCCTGTTATTTCCTTTGTACCTTTTTCTAGCTATTTCTTTCCTGCTATCTTTCCTCCTTAGTTTCCTATTATTTCAAATATTACTCATTAATAGTTTGTGAAGTTGTATATCCCAGTGAAAATTAATTTATAGATTAATTTTGTATAAATTTAATAGCCAATGAAACTGATAAAAATGTAAATATGCATATTCACTTTCTCTATTTTTTTTAAACTGTGTTTTGTTGTTTTCAGTCTAGCAAATATTTAACTGTATTCCCTAAGTATTTTATGGGGTTTGTAGATAACATAGATTTTTAAAGTATTTCAAAATTGCTTATGTTAGTACATTAAAATGCAATTGATTTTTAAATACTGTTTTGTAATCTTTGACCTTGCTAAACCTACTTATTAGTTATATACTTGTTTTACAAATTAATAAGGATCTTGGAGATTAGAAAAATGCCATGTGGGTAGATGGTGGTTTTTCTCTCAAATTGTTATTGTATGACTTTCACACACCAGTACCTGTGTGCCACCTGGTGCTCTGGATAGATTACAGGATCTCACATATTCAAAGCATGTGCTCTACTCTTGGCTTACTGGTCCTGCCCTAATCAATATATTCATACACTACCCTAGGGAGTGATCTGGTGATGGGATTATTGGATTATGCTCTACTTTGTATTCTTCTCCCACCCTAGGGTGTGGCCTGGTTCTTGTCAATAAAAGCAGGGTTCTGAGCAAGGCAGGCACTCATTCTTTTGTCTTTCTCCACTAAACTGCATTCCTTCTTAGGAGCTGAAAGCTTGTGTGGTTGGATTCCTTGCTTGAGTACTGCATTTCCTGAACCTGTTCTTGTACCTTTTACTGTGTCAACATTTTCACTGTGTCAACATTTTCTTCCCAACTTGTATCTCACCAGATCCTTCTTTTGGAGCCCTGAGCTTCACTTGTACTCTACAACTTGAGCCATGTTCCCAGTCTATTCCCTTCTCTTTGTGCACTATTATTTAGATTTAATTTATTCTTTTCTCTTTTTCTCTCCTCTTCTTTTCATTTTTTTCATTTCTAATATATATATATATATGTGTATATATATATAAAATTTGGCAGAATTTATTCCTTTCTAGTATATTATACAGTATTGATAAGTTCTATTTCAATAAAGTTTTTGATTTAAATTCTCTTTCAATTTAAATCATTTAAATTTTGTTTCTATGAACATTCTATAACATATCTTTAGTTAAAATATGC
>PVKC010020671.1:0-18516 GCA_004027635.1 Crocidura indochinensis
TGTGACCTGGTGCAAATTGTTTAACTTTTTCTAGAGTGTCTTTCATATAGGATGACAAGTAATAAGAACATATGTTTCATACTTTGCTAAAAATAAATTATATTTTTAGTGTTTTGCTCTTTTGTGCACACCAAATACCAAAACTGGTATAAACTAACACTAAAGATGATTAATTCAGACCCAGATACTAATGCAGAAAGAGAATTTGTTTTGGCTGGACTAGGTTTAATCCCTGGCATTGCATAGAGTCTCATGATCTATGAAAATAAGCCAGGGGTAAGTGACAAGCACAACCAGGTGTGATCCCCAAACAAAGAAAAATTAAAAAAGAAAGAAAGAAAAACCTTTAAGTTCAAGATTTAAGATCTGTGGCAATGATTATATAATTTATAATAATCTCAATTTCCTCTTCTGCAAAAGAATGAGAATATTTTCAATAAAATATTGTTACCAAAATAACTTACTTAATGTATTTTGCTTCTTCTGTGAGGAATGGATATTTGTTTTCCTATTTTATTTCCCTACTATATCCCTGGTACATAGAATAGTACCTACCAGATGCTAATTCTCCTTAAATGCTAATTTAAAAATAAGTTAATTATAATAGTGAGATAAAATCAGAAGTCATCGCGTCTTAGGTTCTGTCAAAAGCCAAGATCACTAATTACAGAAGACTGACTACAACAACTGCTATTGAGCAGAACTTTTCCAGGGACCATAGCAAAATACTTTGTCCTAGGATCTGTGCAAAAACCAAGATTTCTAATTACAGAGGACTTGCTTTGATGACCATGACTGAGCAGATTATTTCCTGCACCATAAAGAAAGACCTTGGGGTTTGACAATGAATATGTCCAGAGCCTGTAGTCAGTCTCATGACAGTATGTTTCGAGGCTGGAGACACACTATATCTCTTAGGCCAAAGAAATTTCCTTTCTAATTTCCCCCAATATTACTGTGTCTATGCAAACAAAATAACAAACAAAAACCCTTGCCACATCACAATCAACCCACCCTTTATATTTCTTTCTTTAGTTCTTCTTTTAAATTGATATTTATAGCTTCTGACAGGAGTTCCGCCCACTTTTCTTTCTTTTTTTTTCCCCCAACAGAACCATAGAACACGAATCATCTTGCTCTGCCTCGTATTCTATGGCTTCCTACAAATTGAAAAAAAAATTGTGGATGGTATCAGGAGCAAATCAGTCTCATGTGAATTGAGCTTTAATAAAAAAAAATGATCAGACCTAAATATTCAACCCAAAGTCAATGGCAACAGAATCAAGAGACCCAAACTACAATAAGCTATCCACAAAAAGGACCCGTTACACTAGCAGTCCATGGGAATAAGGTGGATGTATGGGATGCATACTGGGAACCTTGGTGGAGGGAGGTCAACACTGGTGGTGGGAATTGCCCTATTCACTGTCTCTATATACCTACCTGACTTAAGACTGTAAAATACTTGTAATTCACATTTGTCTCAAGAAAAAATATTTACAAACATGTATGTTATATATTTAAGGAGCCATCATACCATTTTGAAGCAAACATCTTTGTTGCTTTTCATATCTAAGTTTTCTTTTATACAATTAAATTTAATCCTATACTTCATGAATTTCCAGAAAGATCCTGGCCTTTCCTAAACTGGAATTTTGTTAAAACAATGCAGTAAATACCATCTTTCTCTACTGCTGCTCAAGTATTTACTCAAGAGAGACTATATAGAAATTTTAAACTCATTCAACTATATTATAAATCTCTGCAGGTAATAACTTGATGAAGTATCATGTGTGGTTTTTGTTTGACTCTGAAAAGGCAATTGAATTTAAACATTCTCTATGTCATACACATTGGAAATACAGTAAATATATTACTACTTCACTATGGACTTCCTTGAAAATAATGTGAAAATTTGAGTAGAAATCACTTTGTACACTATCTGTGACATCAAAGATGAACAGTGGACCACAGAAGTAGGGCTCAAAGTTAAGATTGACTAGAATGCTTGAGATATTCATAGAATCAACACAGCAAAGGTAGATCAGGCATTTGTTTTAATACTCAAAATGCAAAAGAATGATAAAATCCTGATTCAAATGGCAAGTTTACTTAAAAAAGGAGTGTAGAGAAACTGAATTCCAGCAATACTCTGCTGTTATTTGCTTCTGAAAAACATCATGAACATTCACAGCTTAAGAACTATCTTTGATATTTTTCTTTCTTTTAACTTACAGCACTTTATTTTCCACCTTCCTATTAAATATTCCTACTTATATATGATTCAATATTTAGTTCAAATGAATCACTTTCTGATTCTCAGTTTTTCTTAAATAATTTTTCTCATTTCTATAGCCACATTTGATTTTTATCTAATATTATTTCTTTTGTTGTTGATTGTTTGGTTTTTAGTATGGCTTTTTCCTTACTATAAGTGCATTACCAGAAGACACAGCATTCATTTTTGAGGCCACTGACCCCATAGCCACCTGACAAAATACAGCCAGATAAATTTTGTCATATTTTTTATAAAAACTATCAAGACTGTTTTGCTTCATGATACCTGAAAGATTCTAATTTTTATGTTACAATATTAATTTAAAACATTTTAAATAAATAAAATAATTTTGATTGCATTATATTTTAGATATGTATCATAATCCAGATCACTCAAATTTCAGCCTCGGTGAGGGTTCAATAAAAGTAGCTTGAAGCAACAACTTAACCATTGAAAATACTATATACTATTCATATATTCTATCATTTATTGAGAAAATATATAATATATACTGGGGCATTAATATACAACACTTTCCACAGGGTAAAAATGTATAATGTTAATATTCCTACATGTTAGCAGAAAAATCATATTTTAAAATATAAATAAATAAATTCAGGAATGTGGAATGTTAAAAAAGTTATCAAAAGTTAAATCTAGAATTGGGTGTTGTTAGTTAAATTTACATTTCCTAGAACTGGATAAATAGTAGGTCGGGTAGAGCTCTTGCCTACCACATGATCAACCCAGGTTAACACCCCAGCACTACTTATTCAAACCAAACACATTGAGAGTGCTCCCTGAGTGCAAAGCCAGGTGTAAACACCACCAACTATGGCCCCAAACCAAACAAAATAAATATCTCCCAAACCAAGGAAAAGAGAAAATTTATATTGGCTAAATTCAATTACTATAAATTTAAATTAAAAAATCATAATAATATGTTTCTAACATAAAGACTAGGCAGATGCTTAGAAATGTCAATGTAGGGGCCGGAGAGATAATACAGCGGTGTTTGCCTTTGCAAGCAGTTGATCCAGGACTAAAGGTAGTTGGTTCAAATCCTGGTGTCCCATATGGTCCCCCGTGCATGCCAGGAGCTATTTCTGAGCAGACAGCCAGGAGTAACCCCTGAGCATCGCCGGGTGCAACTCAAAAACAAAACAAAATAAAAGTCAATTTAATCACCAGCCTACCTGGTCTGATACAGTTTAATAATATATACTAAGAAAGTAGAAACCATGAAAGATTATCTGAGGGCACAATGATCAAACATCCCTTCTATAAGTGGGAATACAGTAATTTACAAATTAAGTTTTTCATTTAATATGATAGTTTCCTTTATTTCCTTTGGCATGTGATTTGATATAACCTCATTCAAGTTATAATTACCATGTTAAAGGAACAGTATCATTGGCAGAAAATGTAGATTGTTTTTAATCAAGGGTCAAATATGTACAAAAAATAATTCCTTTTAACATCATATCATACTTCATTTGATATCAAATATCAAAATGGTACAGGGCCCGGAGAGATAGCACAGTGGTGTTTGCCTTGCAAGCAGCTGATCCAGGACCAAAGGTGGTTGGCTCAAATCCCGGTGTCCCATATGGTCCCCCGTGCCTATTTCTGAGCAGACAGCCAGGAGTAACCCCTGAGCACCGCCGGGTGTGACCCAAAAACCAAAAAAAAAAAAATGGTACAGATAGTTTGGGTTCTAAGTAAGCTCTCCCTGATAATATAACCATAAGCCATTTCCTTAGTTTTTAAAGTACAATGTTATATTTGTTCAAATTATAGTATTACAATTTTCCTGCTTAACACACATGGTTATAATGGGAAATAAAAATAACACATGGAATAAGTTTTCAAAACAGTAAAAAATTAAAGTTTAGAGGCCGGAGAGATAGCATGGAGGTAGGGCGTATGCCTTGCATATAAAAGGATGGTGGTTTGAAACCCGACATCCCATATGGTTCCCTGAGATTACCAGGATCAATTTCTGTGTGAATATCCAGAAGTAACCCCTGAGCACTGCCAGGTATGACCCAAAAACAAAAAAAAAAAGCAAAAACAAAAAAAATTAAAGTTGAAAAAAAAAATTTGAAGTGGCCAGAGTGAAAGTACTCAAGTAAGGAGCTTGATTTGCACACTGATAATCCAGGTTCAATTCCCTGAACTATATATATGGACCACCAAGTCCAGTCAGATGTGATCCCTGAGTTCAGAGCCAATAATAATCCCTAAGCTTCACCATATATAGCCAAAAAATCATCATTTATACTTATTTTTATTTTATTATTATACTTATTTTTTACTTTTTTATACTTTTTATACTTATTTTTATACATATCTTTTCCTGCTTATTAATAGGAACTATATAAATTGTAATCATTTTAATGTTACATGAACTAAATATGTAAATACATAATGCTGGGTTTTGGGTACCTTACTGATACCTTCTACAACTGGTAAAATGGCATTGGTCAGAAAGAAAGTGAAAAGAATTCTAAAAATAATTTAATTAAACTACAACACATTTTCTTTGTCAGAATCCTACAGCTTCAGCATAGTTAATTTCCTACTTTATTCTCAGAAAACATTCTAAAGGCAGTTTGTTTGCAACAGATGTAGACATTTATAAACAAGGACCATCTTAACGGAATTATATTCCACAAATTAAACAAAGGATTCCAAAGAACAGTTGTATTTACAATCAGCACTCAGAGACTACAATGTGGGTCTTTATTGAATGCACTGCCTATGTAATCAGAACAACAATCCTCACTGAGATTGCTGCCTTTGCATTTTATTCCAGGCATTAGGTAGACAGACTGGTATAAATGTTCTCAGAGGGTCATAAAGCATCCTCTGAAAGTAAACTTTACCCTGTGGGAAGCAAACTTTCAATGCACCAAATTCTGTTTACTGCCCTGAAGACAGGAATTCTGCAAAGAATATTTTGAAACTGGCAGCTCATCTTTTATAGGTGAACACTCTATCATAGATGGCTAGGGATAGGGAATTGGGTCTTCATTCTCCCAGGCCATAATAGTTTATAACTCAAAGAATTATGACTATTATCAAAATTTTAAGCATTCTTAGAAATGACCATTCTATAAAATATCTTGGAAGCAAATTCTATCATAAACATATTGTCTCTAAAATTCTTCCATATGTTTAAGTTTTTCATAGTATTTACAAATTCTTGTGCTGTCATGAAGATATTTTTTCATTTTTACATTTATTTATTAACACACTCAATCTTAACCAAATTTGTGATGAATATATATCATGGTAGTATCATAAAAACATATAGGGGGGCAGAGCATTGGTGCAAGTGTTAGTCTAGGACAGACTGCGGTTCTATCCCCCAACATCCCATAGGGTCCCCCAAGCCATGCTCGATTTCTGAGTGCATAGCCAGGAGTAACCTTCGAGTGTCGCTGGGTGTGGCCAAAAAACAAACACACACAAAAAAATATATATATAGGGACATTAGAAAATAATCTCTGCACCTTAGAAATGCAACACAGGCTTTTACCTATTTATTAGATCATTGTTAGGGAAAAACATCTGCCATATTGCAGAAATGTCAAGGGCAGAGAAATATGATGAACTATCTTAAGAACAGTACTTTGAAAAATGCTTTATTAGGAAGCAAAATGGTGCTTATTCAGTTAGTTAACAGTGCCATTTTTAGTTATTTGGCCTATATGGAGGTAAATCATCATCCACTAAATGGATGTTGTTGCATCTATATCATAAAACAACTAGAAAGAGGTACTAGGTAATGATTTATCCAATAACAAGATCTATATAAAAAGATAAACTCCATAAATTAACTCAGAAAAAAATTGAATACTTTATAGATTTCATTTTACTTCCCTTTTTCATGGGGAGAACAATCAGATGAGCCATAGCAAGAAGCTTAAGGTATGAAAAGGGAACTGACAACAAAGGAGGAGAAAATTTGGAAGACATGAAAATACTCTGCAGTTCTGCATTTGAAGCACACTGGTGATTATCTAATGGTATGTGCTTGGCCAAATTGGTTAAAAGATACATCACTTTTATAAAAGATACTTTATATTTTGATTAAATTAAAAAATCATGATACCCTTAACCTGGTCACAATGAAGAGACCTAAAGTTAATCTTTCTTTTTTAATTTGAAAAATTGTGATTTTCAAAGTTATTCATAGTCGAGTTTTAGCTATACAGTGTTTCAGCACCAATTCCTCCACCAATGTCCACCAATGTCAATATCCCTTCACCAATATTTCTAGAGTTCATCCCATGTCACAACCATCCACCCCAGGATGCCAGTTTAATAAGCACCTTCTTAAATTTGGTTCTTAAAGTTTGTATTTATGATCCTGTTGTTGTTGAATCCATGGGTTGATATTTTAACAAGTTGACTAATTTATTCCTGAAATTAAATCTGACCGCTTATTATTGAGAGTAGGGCTGCATTTGGGATGCCGGGATTTGAACCACTGTCCTCCTGCATGAAAGGCAAAAGCCCTATCTCCATGCTATCTATTTGGCCCCTGGTATCCAATTTTAAAATAAAATGTATATTCTAAAGCACGCATTTATTTTATTAAAAATGAGGAGTTGTGCAATGGTGAGTTACTCTCCAAAGTGTTGTAAGAAGTAATTGAGAAAAAAAAGTCTCCAAGGAGAGACTATATCCTTGATGTTTTTATTGGTAGCTATTTCTTCATAGAAATTGTTTAGAAGCAAAAAATGTTCTGTTTGTCATAAAGTTGTCTCTGCTCAGGCCTTTTTTCAAAGCCAGTCCAAATAAATCCTGAATTGGACAACGTCAGGGCCAAAAGCAATAATGGTAATGTCTATTTCAGACTATCTAAGCTGCTTTTTCCAGTTAAGTTTCTCAGTATTGGATTTTGTATGTTCTCAATAGAAATACTTCATCTGGCCTTGGCAGTTTTCTAATTTCAGAGTCTCTAGAGTAAAGTAACCAACACAGACTGGGTGAAAGCACAGTCCTGCTGAGCTTTACTATCAGCCAGCAACTTGGAGAATAAGGCAGCTCATTCCTGTTCCCAACAGGACAGCAGGTAGAACTGCAGAAAGGCTTAAATATATTGTATTTTCTAACCTAAGAAACGCATTCCAGATCTAATTCGGTGACTTTTAAAAAAAGAATTATAACACTATAATATGTTTCAACTTTCTCATTTTACAAATGAGCAAATTGATATTCAGAAAGGTCAAATGATTAAAACAACATTATTAAGCTAGTTAGAAGTAGAGCCAATGCCAGGTCCTCAAAAACCAATTTAATAAAGGAGTATTTCTTGAAGTTAAATTGGGAATTGTACTCTGGGTTAATATTGTTTTCACTACCAGAGAAAAAGAATAGGCAATATAACTCATGTTACTGTCTTAATAACATATAGCTCTGATAAGACGTCAAGAAGAAACTGTGACAATGTCATCATACTTCTAAAGAAACAGAAAAACAAAGAAAATTGAGAAATTTGTTGAACTCTCAGTAGATATTCAGAGCTTAAAATGGTTATTTTCCTCCCACTCCCTATATTGTTGACGTTAGCCACTTTTTCCTTGTTCAAGATAAACTAAAACATGCTTCTATATAAAAACGTGGTCCATATTACTATCTGTATTATGTTAACCAGGCAATGTTAAAAATTTCCTTTAAAATTCTTTCTTCGCCTGTTGTAAATGGAACATTTCTCCTCCCATCAATGTTTGTTTCTTTATCACTTTAAATTTCTGGTGGATTTATAGAGGAACAGAGGAAAGGTTCCTATCATATGAAAAATCTCACTTAGAAATACAGCTGATAGTAGAAGTAGCAACATTTAGTCAATTGTCCTCTCCCTCATCACGAGTAAAAAGGTACTCCAAACAAAGCCAACTTCCATGATAGGTTAAAGCTGACAATGTGTAAAAGACATGTGAGGAGCTTTGTGCTGTTGCTTGTCCAGAGGTCAATTGACAGCTTTTCTCATAAAGCTATGTTTTAGTCCTACTAAATAAGGAGAGAAAATGTGCCTTTTAATGTACAACAGAGATAGAGACTGGAGGGGAATACGTGGACAGAACATTGAAAACCATATTATCCTCTCCAGTGCACACACACTTCTATGCAATGTACCTACAGCTTCCAAATGGGCAACAGAAAATGAAACTTGAATTCCTTAAATACTGAAAAGTGATAATGTGAACAGCAACCAGCTAAGCAGTAAAACTATCTCCAGTTATGTTTCCTTGAAGTTCAATGTGCATTAGATAGCATGTAACCACAGCAATCAACTCTGACAGGAAAAACTCCTGCTAAAATAAGCAAAGAATCAGTTTCAAGGAAGCACACAAAATATGCAAAGAGTGCAAGTTAAAACAAGTAAAAAGAAATTCTGTGTTAAGGAAGAAATTATTAGACTTGGCTTGAATGATGCTTAGCTACATCAATTGTGAACAAGCTCAATTTATTCTTTTCCTTAAATTTATATTGCATAACATAATCACATACAGATACACATCAACACAAGTGTTTATGTGGTACATGCAAGTATATGTAGAATATTTATAGCTGCAGAAAAGCATTAGCTAATGTCAAATACTTGGGGTATATAGTTTGCAACTGTAGATAGTTAAAATACCCAAAAGTGAGTCTAGTGTGTTGAGTTTAATTTGTAACTTTGAACATATTGCAACAAGATGTCATATAAGCATGTTTTTCTTGTTGTTGATATCAAGAAATTACTATTTTTCTCCTGAACTTATTATTGAAAGCATGTCGGCCATTAGTGGATATGAAATTTGACTGTCTTTAATTTGAACTAAATGTCCCTTCATTAACTGCTAAACTATAAATGTGTTGTTTTATTTCAGATATGAGACTATTTAGATTCTAAATTATTTAGAGACACATCATGCATTCTCTATTGTTATTGTGCCTGATAAGAATAGTACATTTAGTATTATTCTAGAATAGTAACATTACATGTCACTGTGTCTAGTAGAATTAGTAACGTTTAGCAATAATCTATATTTTAATTAGATTGTTTCCATAGTGATCAACAAAAATTCATAATAGAAATCATTCATGGTTTATAAAAACTACTATTATATAGAAACATATTTTTAAAAATTTAGTTAAAAATCATTGCTGCAAAGTTAGTACAATGTATATAGCACTTGTATTGCAAGTAGATAACTTGGTTTTAGTCAATGGAACACCATATGTTCCCCAGAGCCTCACAAAGAGTGATTCCTAAGCTCAGAGCCAAGAGTAAACCTTGAGCACAGATAAGTATGGCCCGGCATTAAAGCAAAAATACTACCACATTTTTCATGCTATAAGATGCACCTCACCAAAAGACACACATAGTTTTAATTTTATTTTTTGTTTGTTTGCTTTCTGTTATGGGGTCACACCCGGTAATGCTCAAGTGTTACTCCTGGCTATGCACTCAGAAATCGCTCCTGTCTTGAGGGAATATATGGGACGAAGGGGATCAAACATAGGTCTGTCCTAGTTTAGCGCTGGCAAGGCAGATGCCTTACCTCTACCACCACCACTCAGGCCATAGCAGACATAGTTTTTAGGTGAGAAAACAAAAGAAGATATTCTAAAGCAAATGGTATGCTAAAATATTTAATAAATTATAACACATTAATGTTTTAACCATTTTAACTGAACAGCACTCAATGTGACATTCAGAATCATTATGACTGTCTCTCCTCCCCTGAACTCAGGCTTCAGTCCAGAAGGCATTTTCTCCATAAGATGTATCTTTTGGGGGGAAAAAGTGTCTTATGTCACAAAAATGCGGTATTTCTACTCAATATATCTATTGTTATGGAGACAATGTTCCTAGAAATGCTTCTTCATATGAATTAAATTCTCCATCCAGGTTTGCAAGCAATAAATTTTTGCACATACCGGGAAAAAATAAAAATGTTAAATATTTAAATATTCTTAAATATGATAAGGAATTAGTAGAAACAGACATAGAATAATAGAATTCACAAAATTAATTACATATTAAATATTTCACCTTCTATACGATTCAAATTATAGGCGAATCAATCATTCTAACATCTATAAACACGTTTCACCTAACACAAAGTCAAAGAAAGGACAATATTTATGCCCTACTAATTTATCACTCATCATAGCTAAAACTAAATTTTTTTTCTTTTTCTATTCGGGGGGAAAGCATAATTCTTTTTAAAAGAAATTTAGGTTAAGATATAAAACATCATTAAATGCAAAAAAAATTGCACTCAACACATTGTTTGTATGGAACTTTCCAGTATTCAATCCTGAAGATTACACATAGTTCCCATAGTATTTTAGAAATGATCCCAGAAGCAATCCCTGAACACTGTTGGATGCCTCAAATAAATATTTTATTTCCCCAAATAAAATAAATAAATTTTAAAAAGAAAATTTTTAGTATATTATCTGAATCAAATTTATTATGCCTTCTGATTTGCTCTATTAAATTTCTAAACTTAGTGTTGATTCTTTAACCAGTAGTACATTTCTCTTAGCTTTTTTATTGAACAAATTTAGACCGTTGCTAATAACTATATACTCCCAGAAGTCAAGGAGAAAGGAATTATGGATAAATGTTTGGTGGTAACAAAAGTAAATTACGCACTCAAATGCTTTTATAGATTTTATAACCTAAGTGCTGCCATTACTCATTACCACAGATAATCACACTAAGATTTGCCAGTGCCTTTAAGTCAGGAGGCTTAACACCTAGCTAAAAATGCATATCATCAAGCTCCAGACTAATTATCTCCAATTACTCATTCTGACACTTGAACTCTACTTTCCACATCCATCTAATTGTCTCAGCTTTAAAATCCATTATTCACTTTTCTTTCCAATGCTTCTTATCATCCTTGACGCTAACTCCTAGAATCTCTGAAACATCTCTAATGATGTACTAGAGTTACTATACCATCACATATGCTAGGAAAACTGTTCACCAAACTCAGCCTATGAGTCAGTATCCTAGGCTTCTATGAGCAGTCTATGAAAGTAACATTAGGAAGTAAATGAAGTATACACATATATGTGTGTATCTATGTGTAGCTCCGTGTCAGTATCTGTGTGTCTGTTTGTGTATCTGTGTCTGTATATGTGCGTGCATGCACATGTATGTGTATGTCTCTATAGATTTTTCGCATTGGGGCTCTCCCTAATTTATTTGCTTTAAATAAGGCATGGAAAGAGCATTTCCCATTTTATGTCTAATAAAAATATGAACCTGTTAACTGTACATAGACAAAATAATTATTGCCTCTAAGAATTATTTCTAATTCATACATTCTTGTATACTGTCTAGTAAATCTGGCCATGCCAACATCAGAAAAGGGGTTATGAAATACATTATATTACAAATTTATTATCAAAGATAAGGTTTCTCTCTGAAAGCAGTAAACTTAGAGAATTAAGAATCACATACCATTTATTTTTCCTTTTTATCTTGTTTGCCAAAATCCTTAACTAAATTAACAGAAATCAGGTTGTGTGAGGATGGTTATTTGACACATTTTACTATAGTGGTCTTTATTTTTATTTTGTTATTATATTGAAATTTTAAAGAACTACTTTTGATTATTTGAATGAAATTAACTTGTCCACATTGCAAAAAAATTAGATTAATTTAACTTTTTTTTTTTTTGGTTTTTGGGCCACACCCAGTGATGCTCAGGGGTTACTCCTGGCTATTCACTCAGAAGTCGTTCCTGGCAGGCACGGGGGACCATATGGGGAGCCGGGGGATCGAACCTCGGTCTGTCCTAGGTTAGCGCAGGCAAGGCAGGCACCTTACCTCCAGCGCCACCGCCCGGCCCCCCTAATTTAGCTTTTTAATAAATTTTTAATTGAATCACCATGAGATACAGTTACAACATTTGAGTTTCAGTCATATAATGTCAAACACTCATCCCTTCATCAATGCCCACTTAGAAAAACTTAATGTAAAATTTTCTTTGAGAGGATAATCACACTGGGAGCACTGAGAGATTACTCCTACCTTTGTATTTAAGACTCCCTCCAGGCAGTGCTCAGAGATTCATATGTCATGCAAGTGATGGAACCAGGGTAAGCCAAAAAAATAAATGTAAGCCAATAAAAAGTAAGAGATTTAAGTCTTGCATAAACTTTCCTGCCTTTAATGTAAACATATTAAATCTAAAACATTAGTTTCAATTAGAGTTTTTAATCCTAACCAAGGGAACTCTATTATGCAGTTATAGAAACAAGATAGCTTAAATAATCATAACTAAAAATAATCTTAGAGACCAAAGCTTAAAATATGAATGACCACCAGAAATAGTTTAGATGGCTATACTTAAGTAACTGTGTAATTACTTTATCTATTACAGATGCACTTTTGCCTACCATTTGCTGAATTAAATTAGTCATCTGGTTGTAACTAGACTCAAACTTTTTCAGTTTTTATTAATATAACTGATTTTTTAAGAGAAACATCTTCACAAAAGCTGTATGTAAAGTTAACCACTATTAATTTTGCTTCACATATGTCTATTTTTTCTTAATCTAGCATCTAATCATGGCCCTTATATAAATCAAATGTGTATAAGACTATCATTTGATTTATAGAAGATGACCTGACAGAATATGAAAATAATTTATTGTGCCATGTGTCTTATACTCTATAAATCAATAGCTTTAATATAGAGAAATCTCAATTAGGAAGCACAAGAAGAGAAAGTATGCCTTCTCCTTATCTAGAACATTAAAATGACAAAAACCACAAAGCAATACTTATAAATTATAAAGTTTTTCAGAGGTGAAGAGGGATCTAATATTTCAAGTTGGAACACATAAAGTGAGGGTCACCATTACCAAAAGGAAAACTCAACATAAGACTGAATTAGAAATCATCTGTGAACAGTAAGACAAGAATCAATTAGGGGTAGTAGGAATAGTAGAGCAAGCAATATGCTTGTATTGTATGTTGTTAATCAGAGTTCAACCTTTGTTACTCAACATAGTACCCAGAGTCCCACTAGGAGTAACCTAAACACAGTTCCAGGAGTAATGTCTCCACTGGATGTGACTCAAAGACCAAAAACAAAGCAAAACAAACAAACCTTGGTGTCTTTCTACAGAACAAGTATATTATCATAAACTTGAAAAACTTAACAGGGTATAAAGTTATGCCAATGAGCATAACTATACATCTATACATCCTTCCAAGTTAGCTTTCCCCAAAAGTTCTTCAGCCAGGCGCAATCATCCATGGTTTAGTTTTAGCTACAATGGGATTAATGATCTGGAGGTCCAACTATGGTCACTCATGGCAACACATTTGGAAATTAAGTCACTACTATTCAAACCTCATAACAAAACACTTTATTCCTTATCTTTCATCATATAGTTATTTCACCCCAACAGTAAATTAGAGGCACCATTTTCTGACAAAAATTTAGGGTGACAGTTCAAATTTAATTATATCTAGGAAAAATCTTATGAGGGATAAGTAAAACAAAAATTATGCAAATGGTAAATAAAATATATTGTCCTTCACAGAGCACTCCTATCTAGTCCAGAAATATAGTTATTTAAGTTTGTGTTTTTATATGAAATTAGTAAATTTTAACTGCATTGGTTGAACCTTGACCTATCCCCATTTTAACTCTAATTGGAAGTTGAGAGATTCTAATTGTGTTGGAATTAAATCTAAAATGAATTACTTTTCCAGAGCTCTACTTTAAATTTCAAGTTAGGTCCTTTCAAAAGAAAAATAATCTCATTGATTTTTATTAAAAGAAATTTTTACTACTCCTAAACGTTCTTTCCAGTAATGAATACATGCTGGCAGTCTGATTAGATTTACACTTTCTTTCTACATTAAAATGAGATTTTGATGACCAGTGAATTTACATCCTTTGGCAGGTCTTTCATAGAATGTGCTTACAGGTCATAAAGCCACGCATCTCACTGTAAGATTCCTTGGAAAGTCATTAGGAAAAATAAAAAGACAACAAGCTTCAATAGCACTAAAGTATGTGAGGACAAAATTGGAATATTTCAGAAAATAGGTTCAAGTGCAGTAGGATGGGTTGGCTCAGAAGAGACTGAAATATTTATCTCTCCAATGCAACAGAAACTTTATAAAGGAAATAAATGTGTTACAAGTGGAGAAATAAATAGGAACCAAAATGCTCAGTTTAGAACAATACCTGGAAAATTGCTGCTGCAGGCAACGCATCTGAATTCTGTTGCGCTCAGATTCCAATGTCACTTCTTGCAAACGCTTCTCACTCTGAAGACGTAAGTGTCTCTCCTCTTCCAATTCATGTATCAGCTTCTCATGCTATAAGAGGACAAAGAGAAGACTTTCAAGATATTTGTCTTTCAATATTAGAACAAAAATTTCTCTATATATGTATATATAATTTTTCTCTATATATATGTATCTATGAAATTCTGACTATAAGGCAACTAAATTCTATTATTGTAATTTCTTACAATAAACCAAAAAGAGCCATCAAATTAATTCATCAAAAATTCAGAAGGTTGCAGGGTCTTCAATCCTGACTGATATGACTCTAATGTTGTAATAATTTTCACTAAACCAGGTGGCCTCTATGTAGAAATGAAGAACTACGACCCAGTCAGTCTATAGAATTCGTAATAACTCAAGTAATAATGAGTAAGATCATTAGTGCCTTTTCAGAATTACTTCATCTCTTCAATCTCTGTTATATGCTTTAAGAGGAACATTACTGGCTTTTTATAGAAGAAAAAGGCATTTCAACTTAATTAGACCATGAAGCACAAGAGAATAAGATTAAATAATTAGTTTTTATTTTGTCCAATTAGGTCTTTACAGATAAAAGTAAGCTAAACCAATTATATTTATAATCCCAGAAAACTAGTTTGTCTCACCAATAGATTTTAATAGAGAAGCTGGATGACCCAAAATAGATGGTTCAGCAAAATCTCATTCCTAAAACTAGAGAATAGCACACAAACTCAGATAACTCATTCTTGTATTATTGACTCAGCCATACTGATACTGTGTTTGTTTTGTTCTTACAGATTTATTTTTCAGCAAGTTATGGTGTTATGGTTATGTTCATTCAGATACATGTTCTGTAAAGAAAACCAAAGATTTAATACCTGATTGTGAAGGACTATTTTATTTTTCCTGAACCTGAATTCTTAAAGAGAACAAAAGGGAAATAGAGACCTTGGTTCTCTTATCAGCAAATAAATAAGACCCTATGACTCTACTATGAATTACCCTGGATGAAAGTGGATATATTTTACAGAACATACTCTCAGGAAATCATTGTAAAGATGGAATTTCTCTAGTTCTGACTCAGCAAGTGTAAAGTCCTTTTAGGGAACATGAAAGAGGCATTATATCATGATTTAATAAATGAAGCAAATTCCTCCAATGTACTTACATATCCCCTTACTTCTATATCTTTGCCCATGTTCCTCCTAGTTAAAAAGGGCTCTGGGCTCTCATTACTACGTTCTAAGTCCTTTTCTATTTATAGTTCTTTCTATTTAATTCTTCCAAATTAAAAATTTAACAATATTCTCTAGAATTTTTTAGTATATTATTATTCTATTCTCTTCCTTCTTTCTACCAGTATTTTTTATCTTTTTCTTTCATGGGATCCCCATTTCAATTTATTACTTTCTGTATTCATTATTACAATTTCACAACTAGATGAACACCTGCTTGAGATCTGCTGTATGTATAAAGTGTATCTACATTCTGTGATTAGCATATGAATACACAGTAATACCAGATATACATTAGTTTGTTGATTCCAAAGTCTGCCATTTGCCAAGTCATGCCTGTGCATCTCTTTCTTTTTCTTTTTTTTTTTTTTTTTGGTTTGTGGGTCACACCCGGCAGTGCTCAGGGGTTACTCCTGGCTCCATGCTCAGAAATTGCTCCTGGCAGGCACGGGGGACCATATGGGGCACCGGGATTCGAACCGATGACCTTTTGCATGAAAGGCAAACGCCTTACATCCATGCTATCTCCCGGGCCCCTGTGCATCTCTTTCTTTAAGTCTTTAATGGTTCATTTCAGCCATTACAGACATCACTAATAGAACTTTAAAAAAGTAAAATTAGAACAAAATCTTCTTTCTGTTACTTTCCGTCAGCTTTGGAAACGAAGGAAAATATGGCTGTGAAACAGAATTTTAAGATTTGTGTAGAAGTGCTTATAATTAGTCTCTAGGCAATTACATAAAATTAACATTTTAAGATTACACAGTAGAACCAACCGAATCCTCCTTTTACTTACTGAAAATCATATATTGCTAAGTACTATTTTTCTTCAGAACTTTATAATCTAAAATTAATCACAGCATCCAAATTAAAATATTGTTTAAGAAAATTAGCTTCATAAAAGTTTATTAATGTGTATCAAGCTAATATAATGTGGATTTAAATTAAGTATTGTTATGACATCTAATTATAGCCTTATTTTCACTCCTTACATAAATTGCAATATATATTTCCCTATAAGACTCACTAAATTCAATGTCCCCATTATTTATGAAAGACATAGTTATCCTAGAAGCAGAGTTGATAAGGAACTATAGAGCTGATTTGTAATGTTGTACTTTTGGCTGTAACAGAAGAATCAGGATCAGATTTTGAGATGCTCAGATTGAAGTGGCCTGGCTTACATATGCAGTGCTGATAACATCACCCAAGGGAGGAAAAGCTTTTATTCCAGCACAGATGAAGAGCTTACTTTTTAAAAAATGAGAGGAGGAAGGAAAGAGAAGTTTGAGAAATAAAGAAGTACAGAAAGGGCGAAATTTTCAAGGACAGATCAGCACTTATACTGGTCTTAAAATTATCTTTAGTTCTAGAATGGGATTCTGCTAAAGAACTAGTATTGGTGAGTTGCCTTGTACAACTAAATTATCTTAGACAAAAGTTATATATTCTGTTATTACTTAGCAAAGGGGTAAAATATGAACATTAGGGGAGGACTAAGTTCATGATTCTACAGAAAAGCTTGATAAAATGAAGGTCTGACATTTCAAAATTAATTAAAAATTACATATCATATAATTTTAGAAAATTTCAATTAATATAGTGTTGCTAATAATATTAATACTTTACAACTAGAATTGAAGTGAAAAATTAATCAGTATTACTGTGTTCACAACACAAAATAATATGATTTATTACATATTTATGTAATTATAAAAGTAACATTAAATAAATAAAATAGTATAAACTTTGTATACACTGATCCAATTTCCACAATTTTAAACAAATTTCTGCATATTTCTGTGATGAAGAATACATATAGCTAATAGTCCTACAGTTTATTACTTTGGTCTTTCTATTTCCTTGTTAAAAATATTGGTGGGGCTACCCAGCATGGGGTTCAGGGAAGCCCCATGTGGAAGGCCTTCTCTCTAACTTGGGTGTGCTGGGGGCCTTGATAGGCTCCTAGCTGTCCCCTCTTTGGCCCCGGCCTCTAGGCCTTCTGGGGTGGCAGCCCAGGCGGCCAGAACAGGTGGGTTGGGGGGGTGTCCCCTCCTAGATGGGGTCCCAAGCTTTCCCTGCCCTTCCCCTAGCTCTGGGGTGGGAAGCGCCCAGGGTGTGGAGTGGGTGGATCCTGGCTTCTGGCTCTCTGTCTATCCTTTCTGAGCTAGAGGCAGGGTCTACCCAGTATGGGGTTCGGGGAAGCCCCATGTGAAAGGCCTTCTCTCTAACTTGGGTGTGCTGGGGGCCTTGATAGGCTCCTAGTTGTCCCCTCTTCGCCCGGCCTCCAGGCCTTCTGGGGTGGAAACCACATGGGCGATAGCCCCCGCGCATACTGATATATTAAGAATATTCCCCACCCTTATGTTATTGTTTGTGTATCCGAAATGTCTACTTGTATTCTGCCCTTTCCCACTCCCCTACAAAGCTTATTTTTTACTCCTTTACTTTTACCGTCCCAAACACCACTAACCCACATTACTCTTTTTAACTTCAGTGCTTCACAATCCTAATCACAGACCAACACCATGTGTTGTGTTTAACAACCCTGAACTCTTTCAAAATACATTCAATGGACACTAATTTCTTTTGAATATTCTTTTTTTTCTTTTACATCTATAAATCTTACTAAATATTTTTTGACAAAGATGTTCTAACCACTTTTTTTCTTCTCTTTATGAGTTGTTCAATAAGTAATTCTGGTGATA
>PVKC010020672.1:0-18514 GCA_004027635.1 Crocidura indochinensis
GTCAGTTTGTAAATGAATAAAGATCTGCATTCTTGAGGATCACTCTTGTTTAGGATGTAGTATGGAATAAGTGATAAGGGTAAAATATAGGCAAAAATGTAAGTTAGGTGGCGTTTACTGATCCAGGATAATAGCTTTTTTTTTAACACCTTGATTACATACATAATTGTGTTTGGGTTTCAGTCATGTAAAGAACATCACCCATCACCAGTGCAACGTTCCCATCACCATTGTCCCAAGTCTCCCTCCTCCCCAACCACCCCCCGCCTGTACTCTAGACAGGCTCTCCATTTCCCTCATAGGTTCTCATTTTTAGGACAGTTCAAAATGTAGTTATTTCTCTAACTAAGTGGTGAGCTTCCTGGGGTGAGCTGGAACTTCCAGCTCTTTTCTCTTTTGTGTCTGAAAATTATTATTATTGCAGGAATGTCTTTCATTTTCCTTAAAACCCATAGATGAATGCTACCATTCTGCGTTTTTCTCTCTCTCTCTGACTTATTTCACTGAGCATGATAGATTCCATGTACATCCATGTGTAGGATAATAGCTTTTACAAATGCAAAGGTAATGCAGATTTAGGGTTAAGGAGGAAGGGATAGATTAGAAAGATTAAAAATTACTTCTAGTAAAATTCCTTATAAAGCTAGGAATAAACATACTTTTCTTAACCTAGTAGAAGACAACTATAAGTACCATGAGTGATTATTATTCTCAGTGCCGAGTACTAGAATTTGTCCTGTCTTTTAAAGAAGTCTCTTGGAGGGACGATGGCTCAGCAGTGACTCTGGGTGATGAGTACAACATGTGTGGCTTCAGCAGACTTTCAGCTTTCAGATGTGTGGCCAGTGTATCCGTGACATTTTATGGCTCAATTTCTATCTCTTTCAAGCACAGAGTGAATCTATGGAGCGGGCTGGGGCACACGTGGCAGTTGCATTCTTGGGTGTAGTCAAGTGTATTTTTTAATAAAAGGAAAACCTATGATGACAAATAAAATAAAGAAGCTTCTTTAATGCTTCTTGAAAAACTGGTTTCAAGGTTTCACAGCTTATCTATCAAATGAGACTTTAAGAGCCAAAAGAGAATGGAAAATGTATTGCAAAAAATCTGTGACATGAACATCTCACGAAGAATACTCTATCCAGCTAGATTATCACAGTTGCGTTTTGTTTTATGGTGTAATTTTTGCCAAACCTGGTGGTACTTCTGTGTCTCTTCCTGTCGAGCTCATGGACCATGTGGTGCCAGGGTTCCAATATGGGCTTCCTACATATATTCTATCCTTTGAGACAAACCTGATCCCTTTGATTTGTCATTGTACATCCCATTTAGATGCCCCTTATTTATCATCAGTAATTCCGTTAGCCATTGTGAAGTTGAGTGAGGGCATGGAATTGGAATATATATTCTGGAAGAATTTATATGAATCCCTCTACCAACCATGCAATCTAAGGTATAGGCACAGCCTATTTTTATGCAGGAAGAAAATACTATGACTTTTTCAAATAGCAACACCTTCTATTAAATTTTTCAAAGTATTTTTGACCGGTCTCTGTATATTACAGGGAAATAAAAATTCTTATGGTTAATATTGCTTGTCATTTTCTCTTGTCCTACATATAAAGGGTAAGTATGCTGATGTTTTCATAGTCAAAACAGTTCCTGTTAGTATGCTCGCTGGCTTGTGTTTTGCATTTTCCTTTCGTGCAGTGAAGCTCACTTAATTGCCACATTTCCCATCTGCTTTGTTCTTGAGTCTCATTTCTCAGTGTCTGAGTTCCATGTTACTCAGAACACTCACCTGGTTGTTAAGCCCATATCACCCCTATTACTGTTTGATCCAATCTGTGCATAAACTATTCCAATAGCCTATTTCAATAAGTGGAACATTGGTGAAATGCCAGTAATTTAAGTTAGAGCCCTACTAAGCCTAAAATATTGTACTTTTAAGTGTTTCCAGTTCTAACTCTGCTTCCAATTTCTCTTCTCATCGAGTCAACCAAAAAGCAAACAAAACAAAATGCAGAGCATTAAAGGCAACCATCACTACTATGACAAATATGTACACAGCCATTGACATCCCCTCCTTCCTCTGTGTTGCTCCGAGTCCAGCTAGGGATATGGTAAACATATCCCTAGGGTGGTAGAGTCGTACTGGAATCATATGTGGACTTTATGACAACTTTGTGAGAACTTTGGTGCCAATTCCCTCTTACTAGTGAGGAACCCTTGAGGATAGAAATTAGATTACTTCAAGTTCCACCTCCAAGTCACAGAGAAGGAGCTGAACCTCAGGCCTAAATCTCTCCTTGTCCACTTTTTATTGAACAATTCAAGAAGAGAAAGTCTATTTGTGGAGTGATTCTATGATAGACCTCCTCTCTACCACACTATTTGTCTGTTTTTGAAGTCCAAAGCAGCTTCTGTCCTAATAGCCTTTCCTGGAGTAGGGAAAAGCTAGGACTACTGTTTGAATTGGTTGAAGGTAATAGTGTCCCATATTTGCTACCTTAGGACAGAGAATTCCATACTTACACTTTTCCTTGTCTAATCTAAATCAAATTGTTAGTCCAAGTTTAACGTATTGTGGATAGTTCTAGGATCTCTCAATACTCTCAATACTTCAAAAAGCATTACCTATATGATCTCATTTAATCATCACTGGGACATTATAAAGTAAGTACTATTATTATTCTCTTTTTATAGCTGGGAAAGCTGAAAACCAGAACAGGTATCTGATCTGAACAAAGTCACACAAGGAGTAAGTGGTAGAGTGAGAATTTATATCGAGTCAGACTATTTATATTTATATCGAGTTTATGCTTCTTAACCATCATGCTATATTAAAAAACTGATGGGGAAAATGAATCAGTGTCTCTCTGTTGTCTTTGCAAATTTCCAGTTATTGTTATTGCCTGTGATTTTGTAAGGGTACCCTTCTGTGCTTCTGTATGTAATTTGAGTATGCGTCCTTTAGGGAATGATGAGGATATCAAGAGCAATATTTGGGCATGCCTTTCTTTGTGGCATTGTTTTCTACAGAGCATGGATCTTAGTGCCCTTGAATGTTCTCTTTCTTTCTTTTTTTTTTTTGAATGTTCTGTTTCTTAACATGGCTTCTTGAGTGTTCATTTCTAGTGTATTTGAGTGTTTTTCTAGACAGGATGTTTTATAAAAGAAGATATAGTTGGAAAGAGAAATATATGTCTAGTAGAGAATTAGTGCTTAAGCTAGGTGGTAAAATGATTTCTCTTTATCTTCAAAGGTTCTTTCTTTGCTCTTGGTATTTTCCTGATATGGAAGGAAAAACAATCGGGAGAGGTTGTTTGCTTTTGGGTTTGTTTAATTGGAAACCACCTCTCTTGTTTAGAGCAAAATTTCTTTCTCTTCTCCATATCCCAGGCTTGTGCCAGCGTCCTCTTAGTAATAGCACAAGTGCAAGATAATCATTGACTTTGGAATCAAGTTGGAAGCCAATTAGATTTTAGCTAAAACATTGTATCATTCAGTGGGGTTCATGTCAGATCAAACCATAGAGTTCATCCTAAGCCCTTACACTCCCCATAATGTATAAACACACAAAAAACATTTCAAGTGGCAGGTAAATCCAAGGACATAAAGAGAAATATTCAGGCAGGATGTGGGAGAGGGGGGAGGGAGATTGGGGGACATTGGTGGTGGGAATGTTGCACTGGTGAAGGGCAGGGTGTTCTTTTTATGACTGAAACCCAACTAAAAACATGTTTGTAATCATGATGCTTAAATAATGATATTATTTTAAAAAAAGAAAATGGAGTAAGATGGATAGGTTGGAAAGAGACACAGTGATAGATGGAGCAGTGAAGGAAGCATGTAAAAAGGAAGATGAAAACAATTACAAGATGGCAGTTTACTATACAATACGCAATTACATTCTTGCTGATTTGGGCCGTGTTCTATTATCTTAAGGGCTTCTGACTGTTAGAGCTTCTCGGTGGTATTCTGTGATTTTTGCAAGCTCCCCAGTTACCAGCCAAGAAATCCAAACCATTTAAGGAGTATTACATTGGCTCTCGAATGCAATGGAATTTGTATTGTATTAGTTGCACAAAGAGCATATTTATATTTAAGAAGTAAAAATCCGATCTCATAGATGAGTGAGCAAATGGCTTATTGTCTGTATGCCAAAGAATAGAATTTAACATCTTTGCGCTTTCACATTCCATTTCTGTTTCTTTTTACTTAAAAAAAGATCTTAACAACCCAGCAACTGAAAAAAGACACTGACCTCCAGTGAGCACGGCTGAACCCCACTGGACCATTGCTAATCCAGCAATACGTCATTAGATGAGGAGGTGAAAGGAAATGGTGCTCCCAGGGCTTTGATTATTTATTATTATGGTCTTTGAAAAATAGATATTGTAAAACCTTGGCCATTTTTATCTTTGTGGGTCTTTATCAAAACTTCTGTGTGGCTAACATGGTGCTAAGTGCTAAAGGGAAAGAAATAACATATGTATATGATCACTGCCCTTGTCGTCAAGGACTTAGCAGTCTACGTAGGGGAATAGAACACATTACCTAACAGCAGTAGGCAATACAAGAAAAAGAATTGACTATTCAATTATACAACACCGAGTATAACTGCCGTAGGGATTAGAGGAGAGGGTGGTCAAAGAAGGCAAGCATTATTATGATTTACATCAATAGCAAAATTTTGGGGGGCACACTTGGCAGCCCTCAAGGGTTACTCCTGGCTCTGCATTCAGAAATCACTCCTAGCGAGTTTTGGGGGACCATGGGATTGAACCTGGGTGGACCAAATGAAAAGAAAATGCCCTCCTTGCTGTGCTATCTCTTCAGCCCGAATAGAAAATCTATTAGCACAAGAATTCTAAATTCTTTATAGGTATTATTTCACTTAATCCTCTCAACTCTTGGAGATAAGCCATCCTATTATCTTTTTCTTCATACAAGGAAACTAAGATGGTGCAGTAACTTGTCACAGGTAAACAATGAGACTAAAGAAGCAAAGAGGGATTGAATCATAGAAGACTGAACATATTAAGAACTATGAAATTAACCTTAAGGTCAGGGAAGACACTTGAAAAATTGTGGGAAGCCATTTTAAGCATGGGTGTGGTGTGCTTTTAAAAATATTACACTAGTTAGATGTTTGATTAAGAAAACCTTAGGAAGAAACAGATATGATGTGGAGGAACCAGTTAGGTGATTGAAGCAGGAGTGTCTGACCACAGAGTAGGTACTTAGTGCATATTTGATTGGTGGATGGATGTTAGATCTAAGAAAGAGATTCTAGAAGACAGAGCTAGTGAAGTAATAATAAGGGGTAAAATGGATGAATTTGAATTATGTTTCTACCAATTAATTAAATTCTGTTTCATCAGTTAATCCAATAGTTAATTGGATGTGGGGCTAAAAAAAGAATGTCTAGGGTGTCTAAGGAACAGATGTACCACTCATTTATTGAAGGAACATTAGAGAGAAATAGTATTTCATGAGAAGGGATGTGGGAATAAAATGAGATCAGGTCTGGAAATGTAGAGTTTGCAATGCTTAGGATCATGTAAATACAGATGTCTAGTAAGCATTTAGACAAATGTGTCTAAAATTAGGAATAGGATTTAGGATGAGTATAGTGTAAGTGGGACAAATAGTGATCTTTTCATACTGATGTATAACAAAACTACTAAATAGAATACTAAAATTGGATTGTAGTAATGATCGCACAATGGTGGATACTTACCAAAAGTCATTCAATTGTTTACTGAGAACAAGTTAATGTTATGAGTTATAAACTATATCTCCATTAAGAATTTGTTTTTATTTGGGACTACACCTGACAGTGTTCAGGGGTAACTTCTGGCTCTGTAGTCAGAAATAACTCCTGGAAATGCTCAAAGGACCAAATGGAGGGCCAGGATGGAACCTAGTCAGTCTTGTACATGGCTAGCACCTTACCCACTGTACTATCTCTTTAGCTCCTCCATAAAGTTCATAATGTAAAAAGTGAGAGTCATGATACTGTCATGTAGATACATAGTATTGATACATTAGAAATAGGTAAACCCACATAAGACTGAGTGTAATAGAATTCTTGGAATACACTTCTTTGAGGAGAGGAGAAATATAGTTGAAAATACAGGTATGTTTATCTATTGTTTTCTTCTTAAAAAAAGAAATTCTCTGGGATGAGTTCTATGTTCTTTTCAGAAAAATAAATAAAATCATATCCAGGGCCTTCATTGAAAGTACAAAAGGGTGGTGCAGCTGGGGCTTTGAGGACTATAGAGATGGAGGGTGTGTAATTGGTAACCTTGGTTTATTTATTTAAATTGGGAGGTCACACAGGCCAGTGATTAGGGTAACTTTGGATCTGCTCTCAGGAATTATTCTGGCTGGGTGTGGTGGACTTTTTGGGATCCTGGGATTGAACTTGGGTAGGCTGTGTGCAAGGCAAACACCCTAACCATATAGTATCTCTCCAGCCCCAGACTATAGATATTTTATTTATTTATTTATTTTGGTTTTGGAACCACACCCAGTGACGATCAGGGATTACTCCTGGCTCTATGCTCAGAAATAGCTCCTGGCTTGGGGGACCATATGGAATGCCAGTGTATCGAACCACAGCAACCTTACCGCTTGCACCACTGATATTTTAAATACTGCAGAGATGTGGGGAAAGGTCAGATAAACAGGATGAGTATGAAGCTTTGAGATCTTGCTGGAAGATAGATGTTATGGATTGAAAAAGAATGCAATCTATGCTTGTGTCATCTACATACAGTTCACAATGAAAACCATAAGAATGCAATTGCCAGGAAAGAGGATGTTGGTTAACTGAAAATTGAGATGAATGTATGGATATATACACATCAAGTACATATGTATATATATAATTGTGGATGTAATTCTATATATTCTATGTGTTACAGTAATGTTTTATTTTTCATATTTATTGTTACTCCTTTTGAGCAATTTGTGATCTATTTCTATTATATTTTATGATTTCATCGTGACATGAGAAGGTTCTTCATGGCTTGCCATGTTCAGGGAACCCCTTCTGAAGCTTGGTCTGTTGGGTCAACATGTCAAAGAGAGGGTTCTGTGATGCCAAGGACACTAAGAGCACCCTGATGGTGTTTAGGACCTTCTAGGGCTGCACTCTGGGGACCCTGCATTGCCAGGGTTCAAGTAGGGTTACCCATATGTGAGCAAGCACCTAACTCCTGTGTCATCTTGCCAATCCCATGCTTTGTATGTTTTTTGCCTTGTGTAGAAGGGTTTCCCTCCTTATATTTTCTTATTTTCTGTCAGTTTATATTTTACTTTAAAACTTTTAAATCCTTGAAATTGACTATGTCTGCACCTGCCAGCTCCATAGACTCAAACAATTGTCAAAAGAGATGTAAACCAAGCCATGAAAAATTATGGGTACATCAGCTATGCAGCTGAAAGATGGCAGTTTTGCCATGATTGTACAGTGGTTAGTACTCTGTGTTGTAAAACTTGGCAGATTTGGGAGGAAACACAGGAAAGGCAGACCTGCCAATGCCACACCAGTTGTATCCATCACCTACAATTGCCATTTCAACAATGGCTCAGTATTACCACTCATTTACAGCTCTCTACAGTGACACCAATCTGGCCATATATCAACACACCAGTCCAGTATGTTGGTATTTGAGCTGACATCACCAGGCCTTTTTGGAGTGAATATGAGGAAGCCCCCTTCTGCCTTCTTGTATTTCCAGAAGACTTGGCAGCAAAAACACACACCAGTGATAGTTTTGTGTGTGTGTGTGCGTGTGCACGCATGTGAATGTGTTCAGAGCTTACTCTTCTTCTTTTTTATTTGTTTATTAAATAATTTATTTAAGCACTGTGGTTACAGAAATGTTTGTAGATGGTTTTCAGTCATAGAATGCACTCCTCCCTTCACCATTGCAACTTTCCACCACCAGTGTCCCCCTTTTCCCTAACTCTCTTCCCAGGTATCACTCCTGGTGGTCTCAAGGGACCTTATGTGATGTCAGGTAGACCATGCGCAAATTCTATCTCTCTCTCTCATTATTTTTTTGCTTTTTGGGTCATACCCAGCAGTGCTCAGGGGTTACTCCTGGCTCTATGCTCAGAAGTCACTCCTGGCAGGTTCAGGCGACCCTATGAGTTGCCAGGATTCGAACCACTGTCCTTCTGCATGCAAGGCAAACACACTACCTCCATGCTATCTCTTTGGCCCCAAGTTCTATCTCTTATAACACTTTACCTGCTGTACTATCTCCAGCTCCTGTTAATGACAGTATCATGCATATGTTGAAAATCAATTAATTTATTTTAAATATATTTACATTTTACTGAACAGAACTTTTATTGTATTTATATATTTAGGAATTTTTCTGTAAAAAATAATTTTAGTTTTGATTTCCTCTTTGATTCCGAGTTTAGGACTATAATTATATAGTGTAGGACTATAACTCATTGTTCCTAATTGGATTTCTAAGGATTTAGGTATTTATATATTTTTTAATTTTTTATAGGATTTTGATCAAGGGAGGTAGACTATAAACTTACTACTTTTAAAAATGTATCTTTTTCATTGGTTTTCTGGCTGAAGATAAGTTCATTTGTGAATGTTTCATGAATTTAAGAGAAAATATATTTACTTTCTAGCGAGACCATTTCAACTGTGCCCTAAGCATTGTACTATAATTCCAATCCCAGAAAACATATATTTCCTATAGAGTGCAGAAATCTTTATATAATTATTACATTGATGACCTGAGTTTTTTCCAAGCTGTCTATATTATTGATTTTTTTCAGTATGAAACCTTACTTTATCTTTTTTTGGGGGGGGGTTAGGACCAGGGATCGAACCTAGGGCCTCATACACGCAACACAAGTAGTCTACTGCTGAGCTACACTCTTAGCTTGTACCTCTAACATTTTCTTCTTTTACTTTCTTTTGGGGAGCAGTCTTCCAAGGGATAGTCAGGGTGACCAGGCCCCTTCCAACTATTCTCTGCCCATCATGCTAGTGATTCAATCATGGGGCTATAGGAGACAGAGTTTCTCAAACCCTGTGGTGCTATGGGTATCTCAGGTCATCCATTCAGTGCTTGAGAACCTCCAGAGCCATGCTTAAGCTCTTTGTTGGGCCTCCAGGATTGCATCCAGTGATGATAAGTGGAATATGTAGTGCATAGGATCGAGACATGGTTGGCAGCATGTAAGACATATATGACTTAACCCTCTGTACTGCCTCTTCATCCTTTTAATTTTTCTTTTTTGACAAAATTGTTTTCTAGAAGTTCAACATGACAGTATAAAGCAAAAGTATATTTTATAAGTTATTAATGTATATTGTCAACAGTCTACCTCCCAAATTAATTTTCACTCCCACCAGAACTGTTCAAGGAAGCATGGGGCCAGAGTGGTAGTGCAGTAGTAGAGCATTTTCCTTGCATGCAGCTGACCCAGGACGAACCTCGGTTTGATTCCCGGCACCCCAGATCGTCCCCCAAGCCAGGAGAGATTTCTGAGTGCATAACCAGGAGGATTAACTTCTGAGCATCACCAGGTGTGGCTCCAAATCCAAAAACCAAAAACAATGTTCAAGGAAGCAGATGGGATTTCCCTGTGTATTTTTCTACAGAGAGATTTCAGAATGTTACCGAATTCCATCATCCGACCTTCCTCGTTTGATCTTTTTAAGAGAAAATAATTTGGATGTCTGGCACTAGTCCAGATCAGGAATTCCTAATTTATTTGGGTTGTCTATGTCATCTACTAGGCCTTGTATTTTTGTTGAAATCTTGGGACTGGAGAGATAGTACAACAGATAGAACACTTGCCTTGCACACAGCCAACCTGAGTTTGATCCTTGGTATCCCATATGCTCCCCAAGCCCACGAGGAGCAATTCCTGAGAGCATAACAAGGAGTAATCCCATAGCACCACTGGGTGTGGCCCCAAAACCAAAAGAGAAAGAAAAAGTGAGTCTTAAATTGAAGAGAGTATAAAAAGTGCTTGGCTTATAGATGGCTCGCTTGATGTGGATTTTTGAAACTCTGTATGGTTTCCTGAGCACAGAGCAAGGAGTAAGTCCTGAGCACCACCAGGCAGTGTTCACGGTTTAATTTTTAATTTTAGCTCTGCCCTCGGGGATCACTCCAGGAAGTGTTTAGGGGACGAGAGGACATGTTGTGAATTGAACTTGGGTCTGTTGCATGCAAAGGAAGCATCTGTACTCTTGCTACGCTTGAAATATTTTTTTACTTTTAAGAAGTCATTTAATTGATGAATTGAGGTTTACAAAGTTATTGGTAGTTGCATATTAGGCATACAATCTTTCAACACTAATCCCACCACCAGTGCAGACTCCTATCACCAAGAGTTCCCATGCACCATCACCTCCAAGTATGGCCAAAAAGGGACAATGACTCTTGTAAAGGGAAATAATTCTTAGCAATCCTGGTGGCGCCTGTGGCAATTCTTGGTCACTTGAGCCAGTTGTTTATTGTGACAGTCCAAGAACATGTTATTGCTCAGGCACTGAGATGAAAGATCACTTGAGCTCAGCTTTCCCAGCACTGCTCATGCTCCTCCAAGGTCATGCCTGATGGTGCTTGAGGCCTCCAGGACAGTACCTAGCAATACTACGATTTTTATGTACTGGTGCTGGAGCTCAAACCAAGATAGGGCATATGATATGCCTCCACTAGAATTGACGCAATATATTTCATTCCCAAGATAGGAATTCTGTGTCTTATGATGCTGAAAAAAATCAGAAGCAGTTCTGAATAAGCAGGTAAATGTTTATGCTGATTATTAGGTACAGCAGGTCCTCAAGTAGCATCACTTGATTTCGTGTGTGAGTGTGCCTCTTTAATGACTTTCCATCCTAGATTTTTTGCCTGTGTCCTGAGCTGTGGGAATGCACATCATCCACTAAGAGATTGTGAACTTGAAGCAGTTTAGAACATGAATTAGTACAATTGTTTAATAGAAGTCTTTCTTATTCTTAGAAGGAATTTCTGTTATTTCTATAGAAATTTCGTGATGTTTCTTTTTTTTTTTACCAGGAATATGCCACAGTAGCGCAGCTCTTGTTTATGTCAATTAGACTCTGATAAAAATGGCTTTCATTGAAGATTATTTTAAGTGGATTTCCAAGAATTAGGTGATAACATTTAGCAAGTTGAGATAACTGTAGTTTTCTCCAGAGTTCTTGCTGTCTATGCCCAAGCATCCTTGAACTTTATCTCTTTATTCTATTCAGCTCCAATATCTCTTTCAAAAACCTTGGTTTTGGAGACACTAACCTTTACGGTGATTCCTGAGTACTGACTCAGGAACTGTGGCAAAGAATTTTCACAAAAGATACACCCAGTGAATTCTCATTTAATTTCTCTCTGGTCCTTGGAAACTCCCATTGAGCTAAACACTGAACAGAAAGCAGCATCTCAAAGTGTGCTGCTTCGCTCAACAACTGGATTTTTTTCTTATTGTATTATACGGGCACATTATATTGAGCAGAACATTATTCAAGAACCTATATACATTTCTGAAGCTAGACTCTTAAAGGTTACTAATTAGAGTGGAAGGAATAATAGAATCTTCCATTTTTTTGGTTTGTTTTGGGCCATGCGTGGTGGTGATTTCGGTTTTGTGATTTTGCAATACTGTTCTGTTTTGGTTTGGGGGGGCGCACTAGGCAGTATTGAGGGATTACTCTTGGCTCTGCACTCAGAAATCGCTCCTGGCAGGCTTGGGGGACCATATGGGATTCCAGGGATAGAACCCAGGATGGTCCCAGGTCAGCCACATGCTTGGCAAATGCCCTACCCACTATACTATCTCCCTGACCCCTGTAATATTGCTAATGATTATTTTATGCATGTAATTGGAGTATGTTTTTAATATATTATCAATCTCTTAATGAAGAAGACAAATCAAATAAATCACTTGTCAGTGTACTTTTTTATAACACTGGGAAATTAAAATATAGAGCAAGTGTTAGGGGAATTATATTAAGGAATTCTTTGAATCATTGTCTGGTGTGATATAGTGTTCTTTTATTTTTGGGATACAAACAGAAGTATTTAGAGATGAAATAGTAGATCTGCTTTAAAATATTTCCTCACAGGGGCTGCAGAGTACAGTGGGTTGGGTAAGGCACTTGCCGTGTATATAGATGGCCCAGATACTGTTCTGACACTGAATATGGTCTCCTGAGCTCTCCTTGAGCCAGGAGTTAGCCATGAGCAAGCACTGCTGAGTGTGGCCTCAAAACAAAGAAAAAATATCATCCTAAAAGAGTGTCAAATATATCAAACACGTGTGCATACTGGTTTTCATCAGCAGAATACTGATCGTCATTGTATTGCAAAGAAGGTACACGTGGCTTTATTATATTTTTCAGTTCTCAGTTTGCTTAGGGAAAAAAATCACAATCAGATGTTTGAAAAGCTGCAATCAGTAGAGCAATGCCAATTTTTTGAACAATGCCAGCATAATAAGTAAGACTTTTAAAGTTTTCTTACTCTGATTTCAAAATTTTGCTACTTAGCCTATTTTTATCTGCCATTTTATCAATGTCTTATATCCGCACTCTCAGGACTAGCCCGTTTTTCCTATGTCCTACTCACTTTTTTGTTGTTGTCACATTGTTTGAAGCTTATTGGTGAAAAGACTGTGATCAAAGGAACAATAACTAAGCCACATTACTGTCTCAGGACAGCCCATAGGAAACTAATTTCTAGTACAAGCATTCTTTCTTAAATAATATATCTGGAACTTGCTGCTAAAAATGTTAGAGCTGGAATTTGAGAGATCACAGATCTGAATTCCTATAATATTTGGAAATAGCTAAATATTAAGTTGCCTTTTCATTCTAGATGAGGTTAATGAGAGTTTTATTCAAATCTAGAGAATGGAAGTGATTTATGAGTCACAAATATTTAAGTGGTTTAGAGCACATTCATATGCATACATATATATGAGTTATAAATAATAAAATGATCTAAATTAACCAACAAACAATGAAAATATCAGTTGTAGGGGGCCAGAGCGATAGCACAGCGTTAGGACAGACCTGAGTTTGATCTCCGGCATCCCATGTGGTCCCCTAATTCTGACAAGAGTGATTTCTGAGCACAGAGCCAGGAGTAATCCCTGAGCGCTGCTAAGTGTGGCCCAGAAAGCCAAAAACAAACCAACCAACCAAAAGAAAATATCAGTTTTAAATGATAAACTATCCTGAGTTAAAGGGCCAACTATCCTACGGAACATTAAGAGTGATATATAGACAATCAAAACCTGAATTTCAACTCACTTTAGATGTATTCAAACTAGAGTAGAAAGTTGAGGTGAGGCATATTGAGGGAAAAATCAATATTTATCTCTTACAGCATTAAAATGTTATGCTGAGATCTTTATTTCTATTATCTTACTTGAGTCTCATGGCAACCTTTGAGGTATTTTTGTTTGTATTTGGGCCACACCTGGCAGTGTTCACGATATAAATCTGGCTCTGAACTCGGGGATCACTTCAGGAAGTGCTCAAGGGACCTTAGGGCGTGTTGTGAATAGAACTGGGATCTGTTGCACGCAAGGGAAGCATCTTACTTGCTGTACTCTCATTACATGTAAGATGTTTTTTCTTTGAAAAATGTATTTAAAGAATTCCAGTTTACGAAGTTATTGATAGTTGAGTTTTAGACATATAATATTTCAACAGCAATCCCACCAGCAGTGCAGATTTCCATCACCAGTGTTCCCATACTCTATCACTCCCAATCCCTAATTCTCCTCTCCCATCTCCTGCCTTGCACCCTGGCAAATATATTATAAAGTTCAGTTATTGCAGCTTAAATCCCATGTTCTCAGGGTTGATTAATTCGTGCTTTGGACGTATAGTTTTACCACTCTCCACATCACCAATATAAGCCAAGTCTCTATCCCTACTCCTCCATTACTTCCAGTTCTCACATTCTTCCTTCCCAACTTGATTTTTTCCTTCTCTTGTCTTCCTAGATATTTGATCAAGAGTGATCTAGGTGATCTAGGCACCCCATTTACATATTACATTTTCCTGTCCAGTTATTCTACATACTAAAGATAAGTAAAATCATCCTCTGTCTTTCTTATTCTGTCTTACTTCACTCAACATGTTTTCTCCTAGTTCCAACAAAGTTGCAGCAAATTGCATTTCAGCATTACTTGCAGCTGCTGCTAGCATTACATCTTCAAAATCAAATCCACTCATTGTCATTAAACACCTAAGTTGATTCCATGTCTTAGCTATTTATTGTACTGAGTACAGCAATGAATAATGATGTTTTTAAGTCCTGGAAGTAGATACCCAAAATGGAATTGCTGAGTCATATTGCAGCTCAGTTCTAAGTTACTGAGGAGTTGAACCAGACAACATTCCCACCAGCAATGGATGAGAGTTCCTTTTTCACCACCGTCCTGCCAGCACAGGTTGTTTCTACTGTTTTTTTGATATGTGCCATTCTCACTGGTGTGAGATGATAATATTGCTGTCTTGATTTAGATTTCCCTAATGATTAGTGGTGCTGAACACTTTTTCATGTACCTGTTAGAGGCCTTTGAGATTTTTTTTAATTTTTAAAATATTTTAGATATTTTTGTTTTAGATATTTTATTTTATCGGAGACATGGACTCCAACCTGTTAATTTATCCAAGGTGTCAAAGCTGGAAATTAGACTGAGTTGTTTGACTTGAATCCCTAGAGATTTTTACTATACTTTGTTCCTTCCTAGGAGAAAAAATTGCTATAAAGAAATAAAAACTTGTGACTGAAAATCCTTTTTAAAAACTACAATTACAAAGAAAATGATAAAAGGCTAAGAGTACTTTTATGGTTAAAATGGAACAAAAGCAGTCCATTGGCGCCCTAGCCTTGAAATTAGAAAGTCTAGTTGAGTTGTAAGTCCATGGCTTGCTACTCACATCACATATACAACTTTGATAATTTACCTTGCCTGTTGGATCTAAATTTCCTTGTTTATAAGATGCAGGCAGTACTGCAGGTCCTTTCTGTCTCATAGAACTATGGCTAGTAATTATATCTGAGAAAGGTTTGATCCAAACCATAAAAAAGCCTTATTGCTATAACAACTGCTCAAGTGATTTCTTTAACAGTAATAATGTATTAAGATGATTGGTTCTTTGGACCTTCCCAGCATGTTGAATTTTCTTCTTCTCTGCTTTTATTTTCTTTAGAACCTATTTAATTTCTTAAAGTGAAGAACTGAACTCTGAGCCCTAGGACGTAAACAAAGTAAACCATCTTTTGTGTCCTCTCATACCTATCGTTTGTATATATCAGTGGACCAAGTTAGAAAAAAATCAAGAGAAGACCTATAAAGAAAAAGAAAAAGATTCAGAAAGGGAGTTTTTTTTGTGTGTGTGTGAGCAAGAATGCAGGTCAGGCACACACATCTATCTGCTCTATCTTATAGCTTATTGTCACTATATACACAACTATAAACATCAAAACTTTCCTGTATATGTTTCTCTTCTTGGGGATTTCACACTATAAGAGAGTCATCCATCTGGATGGGCTAGTTAGATGCTCTTGTCTGACCAAGCCCTATCTCAAACCTCAGTAACACTTTCAGAAAACCACATTCTCCATTTATATTTTTGGCAACTGCTTTTTGTCCTCCCTCATCAGTACTGCAGACAGCCTAAGTGGCAGGCATCCTGCTCTCCAGAGCAGGGATTGTATGTGGGAAGATGAATCTTAATCATTCCACTAACAAGTATTTTAATGAAATTCAAAAGTCTAGTGCTCTAGTTTGCTTGTAGCTATGCAGATACGGTGTAACGGGTTCTTTGCCTAGGGAGAGCACTATAGAGGAGACTCAAAGCAAATGTAATTATGGGATTACATTTTTCAGAGGGAGGGAATGTACTAGATAGCTTTATTGCATGCACACTTATTTCTTCCAGATTCAACCTAATATCGTTGGGTTCTGAGCCTGGGGAATTATGTTAATTATGGGGAATCCCAGAGCTAAAAACCAAGAAGAACAAAAAAACCAGAACAAGCTCAGGCCAGCCAAAGCAAGGATGTGAAATCGAATTGGTATTTATCAGAATTCAACAGGGGATCTCTCTCCTTGCATCAGCCTTCTGCTTTGAGTAAAGGCAGTAGGTGATGGCAGGGTTTCTGCTAGCAAAAGCCATTTGAGCTCTGTCTGGCAGAGTGGCAGTAACTGCATTTGGGAATGAGGTTTACATATTGCAGTGGGAGGAGAAACATTTTCAAAATGGAGACATTGTCATTTTAGAGAAAAGTCAATTGTGAGTCACTGTATTCCAGCATTCAAAGCAGACAATATTGAAAGACAGAATAAAAATGAAACAGGATGATAAAATACTGCCTGCTTATTTGTTCTTCGGAGAAGTGTAGAAGCTATAGAGCTTAGAACCACAATAGTCATCATAGTATCATCATAGTAGGAATAAAATCCCAGTTCGTTTACTGTCATGTACCAGAAGACCTATTAGGCTCTTTATTTCTGTTATTTCATGCAGTAAGTCTGTAGAAACCCTATGAGGCTAGATACCAGCATGAACCTCATTTCTTTAGGCTGCTTTCCCACCACGACATAAAGGGTTAGTAAGCAGCAGGATCAAGCTGCAGCTAATTTAAAAGCCCTTTGTTAGAACTATTGCCAACTTTAATTTGGGCTTGGGGTCCAATTGAGATAGGATCCCATTCAGGGCATTCAGGGAATCATTCTCAGTCCCGTGTCTCTTAAACTCACTCCTGTGCACTGTCTCTGACCTTCTAACACCCACCCCATCTTCACCAAGATAACCTCTCCAGTTTCTTCCCCAGAGCCTACTCCCTTTCCCTGATTAAGAGCATACGTTAATTGTTGTCTCTGTGCCGATTCATGAGGTAAATGGGGCCTGTGGAGAGAGATACAGTCACAAAACTTGAAGTTCTTTGGGGACCTTCATTCCTTTGCAGGTTCTCATAGACTTATTCCTAGAATAATAATTGCTTTTGAATTCTTTAACGGTGCTCAGCACTTGTTCCTGACTCTGCGATCACTCTTGATGGCATGCAGTGTGATGGGAATTAAACTTGGATCACTGGCTTGCAAAACAAGCTCCCTGCCCTCTTTGTCCAGCTCTCAGAGTATGAGAATTCTTAACTGTCAGAGTATAAGATTCCCTGTGTGTTTCAATATACAGACTATATATAGCCTGTTCCTAGCCAGGACTCTCCCAATTGTCTTATTTCCTTTGTTGAACTAGCAGCTGCTTCTCTTTTTGTTTGAGGAGCACACTCAGCCTGGCTTTCTCTTGGCACTGGGCTCCCCGTAGTGCTTAAGGAGGGATCATATGAGGCATCGGGGATTGAAGAGTGTCAACCACTTGCAAGACATGCGTTCTAGCTACTGTACTGTTTCCAGGCCACTCTGCTTCTTTACAGCAGCAACAGTTAATCATGCCTCATTCATTTGGGAAACCATCATTTTTAAGATTACTTTCACTTTTTCTTTCCCTACCAGTCTATTCTCCACTTTGCTGTGGGATGGAAGCTTTATAAAAATCCTAAAATACACGTGTCATTTTATTACCACAAACTTCAGTACATCCCTGTCACCTTCAGAATAAAAATTTTAAGGATCCACAATGATCTAGACCAGGGGTCCTCAAACTTTTTAAACAGGGGGCCAGTTCACTGTCCCTCAGATCATTGGAGGCCAGACTATAGTAAAAACAAAAACTACGAACAAATTCCTATGCACACTGCAAATATCTTATTTTGAAGTGAAGAAACAAAATGGGAACAAATACAGTATGTGGCTCGCAGGCCGTACTAGACTCTGACTATCAGTCTAGCATGCTCTCCTTCCTTCTTTCCTCCCATTCCCTTACCTCGCTAGACGCTGCTATGACCAGGCCTCATGTACACTCATCTGACTGACTGTAGTGTTCACATATTTAGTTGTAGTATTCACTGCAAAGTGCCACACCAGATGTGGTGTTCGCATACTCAGCTATGGTTCTTACCAGAGATTGAATTCTTCAGTTGCAATGCTTGTAGATGAGCTCAACAGGGGTCACACTCATTTGATTCCAGTGCTTGTGCATTAGCATGCCCTTTTTACCATCTGACACACACATATATATATATATATACATATATATATATATATATATATATATATATATATATATATATGCAGGAAAGCTATACCCAGGAGTGCTCAGGGCTTGATTCCTGGCTCTCTCCTCTGGGATCACTCATGACAGTGCTTGGAGACTGAAATATGTGGAGCTGAAATTCAAGCTGAGTTCTTCCATATGCAAAGCGACTGTCCTTTGCTAGGCATTGGGAAAACAATAATAATTAATAATGGCATAGTGATAATTTCACCTGCATTCAGAGAACATACATTTTTCTCTGCCCTATCTTTAGCTCCCTTATTGCTCTTTTTTTTTTGTGTGGTTTTT
>PVKC010020673.1:0-18523 GCA_004027635.1 Crocidura indochinensis
TGTTTGTTTTGGGTCACCCTTGGCAGGGCTCAGGGGTTACTCCTGGCTCTACACTCAGAAATCTCTCCTGGCTAGCTCAGGGTATCATATGGGATGCCAGGATTCAAACCACCGTCCTTCATGCAAGGCAAACACCTTACCTTCATGCATCTCCCCAGCCCCTTAATGGCATTCTGTTATGAGTTTGTCAGAGGAAATTATAGGAACAGACAAAGACCAAACTTATCACAGAGATAGAAAGAAGTGTTGTTTTTCTGGGTAACTATTTCAGGGGATTTCTGTTGCTTAATCTAAAATGTTTTTACTATTTATTAAGCCTTGCCATTTAATATCTCATTATTTTAGTCACCTCTGTTTATTGTCTAACAAATTATGTGGTTTTAGATAACCAGTAATGCTTGCAAGAAAATAATAGAAATACAATTTACAAAGTACTAAAAGAACTGGGAGTCTGAGATGAATAGAAGCAGATAAATTTTAAATGCTTTTCTCATTAGGAAAGAATTATCAATCTCCATACACATTGAACACAATGATGGGCTTTTTAGTGCCTTTTATGTGCTAAGAGTTGGTCAGTGCTCACGTATGTGGCTCTGAAATCCCTTGTTTGTTTTATCTGAGCCAAAGACAATGTTGACTCAGTAATGAACAACAGATTTGTCTTTGTCTCAAATGCCAAGTTAGTTATTTAATAACATTTGGGAGAAATCCTTAGATGCGACACACATTTAAGAAAGCCTGATAAATTTGTTGGGAAATTAAATTAATTTGGGTGCTGCCAATTCATTCTACTTCAAGATACTTCTATACACTATAGTATATTTGACACACTAAATCAAATAGGTTCATTTTGATTTATGCTAAGTGTTCCTTGATATTAACAGTAATCTAATATAAAATACATATGACATATCAAAGTAGTGTGTGTTAAAGGAATGTTAGAGTCAAGTTTATTATTAAAATAATGCTATATAATTTAGAAATGAAGAAAATGAAGCCTGAAAGGCTTCTTATCCAAGTCATAGTCTCCAACCTGTCTATCCATACATAACCTCTGTTCACTGGTAGATGTGTATTATCTTCTAGAGGCTGCAGCAGACTTTTTACCAATACCTAGTTCATCACATTTTAATACTGTACATTTTACACATTTATAGTCTTACCAACATTACTTAGTGACTTGCTTTTAAATTTTATCCTATATATCTTAGTGGTTTCTTGATGTTAATACACAAACAATTTATTTTAAAATATAATGTACACTATATTAAACACTACTTGACAATGAACTTAGATATTATCACATCAAGCTAACACAAATATTCCTACATGAGTTTAAGTACTTATATATAATAAATAATTTCCAAATACTTTAACCTCTTTAAAATGATCTGCATCTATGTGGCTAGATCTAGAGTATCACACTAGGCAAAGTTAGTGAGAAGGAGAGGAAAATATTCAGTATTATCTCCCTCATAGGTAGTATATAAAGTAACATAGTAAAGAAACAACAAATGCTCAAAGGCAACAGAAACCCCAAACTCCAAAGAGTTTCAAACAGAAACCCTAAAGAGAAAGCATATCATTGTAGGGGAGATGGAAGCAAAGGAGGGGGCAATACTGAGACATGGTATGTAGAAGCTGACACTATGATGGAGGGTGAGCTGTTAAAAATTTTTTATGAAGCCCTGCCTACGATATTGTAAATCACAGTGATTAAAATATCTTTTTAAAAGTTTGAAAAGTTCCTGAGATGTTGTTTATTCAAAAATCTGTGTACTATTCCTTTAAACCTGATTGAGGGTCTGATTTGGTGAAGGATTCTTGGTAAGGCATCTGTCTCTTTGATTTTTTTCTACTATAATCTATCATTATGTTCAGGCCTAAAGGGTTTCTTGTAATAAATCTGCTGCAAATCTTAAGAATGCTCCTTTGCATGTAATTTACTTTTTTTGATTTTGTTGCTCTTTCAATAATCTATCTCTTTCTGTGGTTTTCATCATTGTGGCTAGGATGGTCTTTGAGTTGGTTTTATATGGATCTCTTTTGGTAATCGTAGGTTGTAATCATTGGTAATAGTAGGTTGGTAGTTATTGGTAATCTTAGATTGGTAATCAGTAGGTTGTGGGTGCATGCACTCTTCAGCTTTGAAGAGTATGCCTCAGCAATGATGTATTTGACTGCTTCTTTTTCATAGAGGTTTTCTTCCTGACTCACTGAAAACCCAATGATTCTTATGTTGCTTCTGTTGAATTTATCCCAAAGGACTATTGACATCTTTTTGTTTGTTTTAAAGATTTTTTTCTATCTTTCATTAATTTATTTTAAGATTCTTCCATCTTCTGCTACTGTCTGGAGGTGTTATGCAGCTCATCTTCAACTCTTAATCTGCTAGTGAGGTTTTCCAGTAAGTTTTTCATTTTCCTACCAAGTTTTTCAGTTTTGTCATTTCTGTTTGAAGTTTTCTCATATCTACTTTCATATCCTCTTGAGTTTCATTGCTGTCCATTCCATGATTTCTTTGAGTTCTTTGAACATTCTTTACATTTCCTCTCTAAAGTCCTTATCAAAGAGGCTATATTGGTGGATAACACTAGTTAGGTCTTCAGAACCAATTTCTTTATTCACTAAGTCTGGCGAAGTTTAGCATTACTTTCTCATTATGGCCTTAGCAGTTTTTTAGAAAGTGTTTTTAATATGTTGTGGTAGGGCTCATTGACTAGAAGAAATATGTGCCCATGGAGTGAATCCTCACTCCTCTTGGTGCATATTGACCTAGGGTAAAAATTTCTCTTCTGAGGGGCTGAGCAGTGGCCTGGAGCAGTAAGGCATCTGCCTTGCTGGTGATAGTCTAGGATGGACTGCAGTTCAATCCCCCAGAGTCCAATATGGTTCCCCAAGCCAGGAGTGATTTCTGAGTGAATAGCCAAGTGTAACCCCTGAGCGTTACTGAGTGTGGCTCCCCTCAAAAAAAAAAAAAGAAAATTTCTCTTCTGAGACAGGACCCCACTGATGGTGTTTCTGTCTGCCTCCCATACATTTTTAAAAGCTTCTTTTGACTTTGCTTTTTTATGTTTCCATTTCTTCATGTCTTTGTTGGAAAACTTCCTACCCAATTTGCATACTATTCTATTGAGTTAATTATCTCTTACCAATTTGGTGTACATATTAATGGCAAATCAACTTTATGATATAAACAGAAGTCTGTAAGCAATAGACAATTTTACTTCCCTATTTGCATTTATTTTAACTGAATAAATTAGTATAAAAGCTCACTAGCTCACTCAGATTTTTGAATTTCAACACCACCACCAACAAATTTACTGATGCTAGCCATATGAACTCCTCTAACTTGAGCTGTTGATCTTAAAATAATATTAAAAAAACCCCAGAATTGCTAAAATATTTTATAAAGAACTCTTTAAATTGTATGTACTTAATGAAATAAAGTTTAATTAAGTTTAATTTAATGCATAGTATTGGCAGACCTAGAAAAGTATATCCTAAAATATATATGGGAAGGCATAGTCCCACAATAACTAAAACAACCTTGTTGAAAAAGATTGACAATTAAAGAATAAAATGGGAAGAGACACATTGCTATAAATGGAGACTTATTAAAAAAGAAACATAAAGGTAAACAGAACACACACAGACAGAAATAGATAATCACTACTTTGTTGAACTTATTTTTACAAATGTGAGACAATAATTCCATTCAGAAAGAAATGGAAATACACTTTTGACAAATAGTTCTGTAACACTAGGATTCAATATAGATCAAAAAGCTAAGTTTAGACTTAAACATCACAAACTAAATCATAAAAGATCAACTACTCAAAAGTTATATGTAAGATAAAAACTTAGAGAGTAAAAAATAAAAAAAAAAACAAATCTTCCAAATCTAGGCCTAAGAAAAAACTATGGTTAAAATAATTAGAATTATTGATTCTCAACAGAATCAAGCATAATTTATAAAAGAAAAAAATAATTTTATTAAAATTTAAAGCCTCTGATCTGTAAAGTATACTATTAAAAGAATGAGAAGACAAGTTACACATTGACAGAAAATGTTGAAATCCGCTTATCTGACTAATATACATAATTCTTAATTTTTTTTGTTTTTTGTTTTTTGTTTTTTTTGGGTCACATCCGGCTCAGGAGTTACTCCTGGCTCTATGCTCAGAAATTGCTCCTTGCAGGCTCAGGGGATTCGAACCACCGAACTTCTGCATGCAAGGCAAAGCCTTACCTCCATATTATCTCTCCGACTCCAATAATTCTTAAATTTTTATAGTAAGAAAATCAACTCAGGGCCTGAAAGATAGAACAGTGGTAGGTAGGGCCTTGCAAGCGGCTGACCCAGAACCAACGTTGGTTTGAATCCTGGCATCCCATATGGTCTCCTGTGCCTGCTAAGAGCAATTTCTGAGCACAGAGCTAGGAGTAACCCCTGAGTACCACCGGGTGTGGCCCAAAAACCACACACACACACACACACACACACACACACACACACACAAACACACACACAAACTTAATAAACAATGGACAAAACAGATAAATAAGCTGTACAGCTCAGTGAATGCAATAAAAAGCAATGAATATGATAACACATTTAACATTATTAATGATTAGGAAATGCAAATTAAAAACAATGTGCTATCACAATACAAAAATCAAAGTGGTCAATATTAAAAACAATAATTGTAGGCAAAAAATGGCTTGCTTAAGGACAGTGGTGAATTAATATTGACACTCTGGAAATGAATGTGGCTCCTATGAAGTAATACTCATATGACTATAAATCATTATATTTCAATAAATTTTGTTTCATTGTTTTAGGCCCCACTCAGCTGTGCTCAGGACTTTTTCCTGGCTCTACACTCAGAAATCACTCCTGGCAGGGCTTAAGGGACAATACGGGTAGCAGAGAATCAAACTCTGGCCAGCCATGTGTAAGGCAAGGCCCTACTTGCTCTACAATTGGCTCTGGCTCCCTCAATAAATATTTTTTATAATGATATCTTTATTTAAGCACAATGACTACAAACATGTTTGTCATTGGATTTAGTCATAAAAAGTACACCTTCCTTCACCATTGTGACCTGCTGGCCACAAAAGCTCCATCCCCATCTTTCTCTTCCGCCATACCCCCTGAGTGTCTTTCAAACGGCATTCTATTTCTCTCACTCATTCCCGTTGGTGTAGATTTTTCTCTAACTGCACTCACCACTCTTTCATATCATGGACCAGTCCTTCTAGCCCTCATCTCTATTGTCACTGGGTATTATTACCCCTCAATAAATCTTCATTAAAAATGGTAGTAGCATCATATATAGATGAGAATACAGAAGATATAGATTATTAATATATTCTGGCAATAATATAAAATGGGAAACCCATTCTAAAGAAGAGATGGGTAGTTTCTTATAAAACTGAAGTGGCTGGGTCAAGTAGTCCCCTGAACAATATCACATTGCTTTATTTAAAAAAATAAATAACATACCAGAATGTTTGGCCTACTTCCCAAAAAGATGAAGTGTTTTCCATCATTGGTTTCATATTCAAAAAAAACCAAAACATCATTTTCTTAAAGTATTCAAAACTGATCATTCTGTTTGTTGGCATTTCTTTTTTAATTTAAAGATTTTAAGACAAAGTAAGAATATTATTCAATGTTGGAAATTTATGTGCCCAAGCATGAACAGCTCTGACCCAGGCATCAAGTATGGATGAACAAAGGATTGCCTGTTTTGTCCCTTTACTGATGTAAGAGCAACACCACTAATTAATTGCCCATTTCCAGCATCAGAGTCCTTTCTAAAGAGATATTCTATGTTCCATGCAACTTATTTTTAACATTTAAGGAAAGGTTACAAAAACAGCATTATATTCTTCTTGGTAGGATTATTTTTTAAAATAATTTTAAGGTTATTTTTATAATGAGCGCAAATTATAAGTCTTCTATTACAATATTTACGCAGACATGATATCATGCTCATTTAATGAATTAAGAAATAGCTATTCTTGAGTGAATCAGCATCTTTCTTATTTATTCTTCCATCACGTCTAGGGTCTAAGGTTGGGAAAATATGATTTTAGAACTTATTTTTTAAGTAAAAGTGATGAAAAACATTCAGAATGTGACTATTTTTTTACACACCCAGAGGTGCTGGGGGCTACACTTATCTCTGTTTTGAGAAAGGATCGGCTCTTGGTAGTGACTATAGGGTGTCTGGAGCTTGAATCCCAGATTGTCACACTCAATGCAGGTGCTCAAGCTATTGAACTGTCTTTCCAGCCTTTGTTTTACTTTTTGTGTTTGTTTTTGGGCTACATTCAGCAGTGCATAAGGGTCATGTCTGGCAGAACTCAAGGATCAAACTTAGGCTGAGGGGTGCCAAGGATCAAATTTAGGTAGATTGGTTGTCTACAAGGCAAGTGCACTATCCACTGTATTATTGCTCTGGCCTCAGCCCTGAATTATTTATTTATTTATTTTTTGGTTTTGGGGCCACACCTGGCGGTGCTCAGGAATTACTCCTGGCTATCTGCTCAGGAATAGTTCCTGGCAGGCACGGGGGACCATATGGGATGCCGGGATTCGAACCAACCACCTTAGGTCCTGGATTGGCTGCTTGCAAAGCAAACACGGCTATCCTATCTCTCCGGCCCCCTGGATTACTTTTTAAGTCTATTCTTTATTGTTATTCTCTTTCTCTTTTGTTATTTTTGGGTTACCCCTGTTGGTACTCAGGGGTTACTCCTACCTCTGCACTCAATAATTACTTTTAAGGATGAGGGAGAAACCATATGGGGGTGCTGGGAATCAAACCTAGATTGACTATGTAGGGCAAGCACCCTACCCTTTGTATTATAGCTGGGAGTTCCTAAGTCCCTTTTTCAAAATTCTTGTCTTATGTTTTTAGATCACAAATTATGGTGCTCAGGGATTACTCCTGGCTCTGAGTTTAGGGGTCATTTCTGGCAATGCTAGGGGGACCATAGAGGATGCTGAGGATTGAACCTGGGCAGACCTGTGCAAGGCAAATGCCCTACCCACTGTGCTATTGCTCTAACCACTCTTTCTCATAATTATATGGGGGTGCAATTTACATAAAATGCACAGTCTTTACATGTTTCTTTCAGTGGATTATGACAAAATACAACACAGAACACTGCTAGTACCTGAGATTGTTTCATGAGGTTTCTTTTCAAACTACCATTTTCCCCCTTTATTTTCCTTTGGTCTTTTGTTGCTACCTTGCTCTCTCTCTCTCTCTCTCTCTCTCTCTCTCTCTCTCTCTCTCTCTTTCTCTCTTTCTCTCTCTCAGTGTGTGTGTGTGTGTATTTTTAAGACTCACATATGAAGTATATCATTATGTATCTATCTTTTTTCCTCCTGATTGAGTTCACTCAGCAAGATACACTCTAGTTTCACCATGCTGTGGCAAATTGCACAATCTTGTCCTTTTTTAAAGTTCTCTATGCTATAATTTCTTGAATCTTTCACTTCAGTTGGCATTTGGGCTATTTCTATGTCTTTGCTACTGTGCAAAGACATAGAAAAGGATATATGGAGGGTTGATTGGAGATAGGGATCTTCTGAATTTTAGGGTACTCTGGTGATGGGCATGGTGTTGGCATTATGATTACATGAAACCATCAGAGCAATTTTATTACTCACAGTTCAGTATTCAATAAAGAAAATTTTAAAATATTTTTTATTTAAACACTTTGGTTACAAACATGATAAATAAATATTTTTTAAAAGTTATTTGTTAAAAAACACTCAGAGTTAAGAGTTAGATTGCATTGTTTGCTTTCTATTATCCTTCAATTTTGCATGCTTTGGACCTCAAATAAATGGAATTATTTAGTATTTATTCTTTTGTAGTTACTTTCCTTTGTACATTCTACTTGTGTAATATTTTGGATCCATTTATTTATTTTTATCTAAGAGAATATCTGTATTTCTCTGTGCATCTTTTTTACTTATTACTGTGTTGGAGTCCATTGCATGCAGAGTATTTATTTTCTTATTGTTTAATTTGGTAGGTGGCTTCTAACCTGGCTCCCAATTGTTCACACTTTCTGGTACTTATATCCATGTGCAATCACCATTCTTTAAGTGTGGGTTAAAACTAGTAACTTTCTGCTAGTGAACAGAATGTAGTAAATGTGACCAGATGGGGGCCAGAGAGATAGCATGGAGGTAAAGCGTTTGCCTTTCATGCAGAAGGTCATTGGTTCGAATCCCGGCATCCATATGGTCCCCCAAGCCTGCCAGGAGGATTTCTGAGCATAGGGCCAGGAGGAATCCCTGATCGCTGCCGGGTATGGCCCAAAAACCAAAAAAAAAAAAATGTAACCATATGGATCGTTGTTTCCAAGATTTGGATTACTTCCCCTCCCTTTCCTAATTATTCTTCCTGTATGCTTGTTCTAATAGAGCAATGTTGGAAGTCATGCTATGGAGAGGCCCCCATGACAAGGAACTGAAGGAGAAATTTTTTTTTGCCTATAGCCAAGAATGAGTTCAATTTATCTTCTCCCACCAGTGAGAATATAAATCTTGCAAACTAGAGGATAAACTTGGAAATAGTTATTCCTCAGGTGCTTTTATGTGACTGCAGCTCCCATCATACCCTCAATGAAGATTTATGAGAGAAGAAACAATTTCTTTGTTGCCCTTCTTGATTCATAAATATAGATTATGAGATGAACTTTTATTTATTTAATATCTTATAGTGACTACTCCTGGCAGAATGAGTGTGATTTGGAACCACTGACAACATTCAGACTTATGACTAGTGGGGCAATGAGAGCTATACTTGGCACTGTTGGAATGGGAGTGAGAAATCATGCTGGATCAAATCATATCAAATCATACCAAGGATCAAACTTTGTGTCTTGCATGTGAGATGTGTACATAACTTTTGAGTTATTTCTAACCTCTGAATGTTGGCTTCATGTATACATGAATGCTTGTCTTTTTGTTTGATTTTAGGTCATCTCCAGTAGTGCTTGGGTTTTTTTCTCATTGCAGTACTTGGAGGTCACTTCTATACTATCCAAAAGACCATGCAATTCAAGGAATTAAATGGGAATGGCAGAGGAGGGGACTCCTGCATACATAACATATGCTCCAGTCCTCCAAACTATATTCCTGGCTCTACCTAAATATTGTTTTAATCCATTGAAATTTGGCATCATTTTTGTTAAGTAACTGAATAATCAATCACTGCAATAAAATTTTGGATATTTTTCCAATTGTTTGGATATTACTGTTAGAAACATTCTTACAGTTTTTTGGAGGGGGCACACTCTGTTGTGCTAGGGTTTACTCCTAGCTCTGTGCTCAGAAATTACTCTTGGCAGGCTTAGGGAGGTCATATGGGATGCTGGTGACAGAACCTCAAGGCGCCCCATGCAAGGCAAATACCTTACCTGCTGTGCTCTCATTCAGTCCCCCCTTCATGTAGTCTCTTTTTATAAGTATGCTTTATTTGACATGTGTTTCTAGGAACTAAAATATACTTTAGAAGAAGAGAGCACATGCCTTGCATGCTCAGGCTGAGAGTTTAATCCCTAACAATACGGGACATTGCAGCACTAATAAGGTGGCCCTCCAATGGCTCCCAGAAATAAAGGTCAAAAGCACTGCAGTGTCTGGCCAAGCAGAGAACCAGTAAGTCTCATTCTTCATGGAAGAAAATGTGAAGAAATTAGGTTGAAAAGTTCAATTTTGGAACCAGAGTGGTAGCACAGTGGTAGGGCATTTGCCTTGCATGTAGCTGATCCAGGACAGACACATGTTTGATCCCCAGCATCCCATATGGTCTCCTGAGCTAGGAGCAATTTCTGAGTGCAGAGCTAGGAGTGATCCTTGAGCACTCCTGGCTGTGACCCCCAAAACAAAACAAAACAAAACAAAAGAAAACAAAAAGTCCAATTCCAATTTGAAAGCATTCATATCAATCACATCTAAAGCCAAATACATAAGTATGTGTTGGAGGAAAGTTGGCATAACACTGCATAAAGATAGAGGGCCAAAGTGAGGAATCTTTTTCTTTCTCTTCTCTCTTTTTCTCTATTATTTCCTTTTACATGGAATAACCAAGTGCTCTGTTAAGTTCTCTGTAATTTCTGAAATAATATTAACTGTAATATGCTTTAATTTGAGCTCTCTTTCCAAATAATGAGGGAAAATTGTATGTCAAATACAAAAAGCTATCTTTTTTTGTTAAATAAATCTGAAAAGAGTAGACTTTATTCTTGAAATAGAACATATGAATTTTTTAGTTGTGATAAAAGACACATAACATGGATTCCATTATTAAATTTTTTTTGTTTGTTTTTTTGGGTCACACCTGGTAGCGCTCAGTGGTTACCCCTGGCTCTTTGCGCAGAAATCGATCCTGGCAGGCTCAGGGGACCATATGGGATGCGGGGATTCAAACCACCAACCTTCTGCATGCAAGGCAAATGCCTTACCTCCATGCTATCTCTCTGGTCCCTATTAAACATTCTTAATGTGTAGTCAGTGGTCTTTTTTTTTTGTTTGTTTTTGTTTTTTTTGGGGGGGGGTCACACCTGGCAGCGCTCAGGGATTACTCTTGGCTCTACACTCAGAAATTGCTCCTGGTAGGCTCAGGGGACCATATGGGTTGCCAGGATTCGAATCTTCTGCATGCAAGGCAAGCACCTTACCTCCAGCTATCTGTTCGGCCCCTAGTCAGATGGTTTTAAGTAATTTAATTTGTACTACCAGAGCCATTATCCATGTCCAGAAGTATTTTTATTTTCCCTAACTGAAGATTTTTATTGTAAGCAGACAATAGTTCTCCATTTTCCATTTCCCTCAACCTCTGGTAACATGATTTTACTTTCTGTTTCTTTGGATCAGTCTACTTAGAATCTGTCATAGAAATGAAACCATGCAGTATGTCTTTTGTTTGTCTGACTTATTTCACTAATAAATAATGATTTATTTAAAGCTCATCTATGTTGTAGTATGTATTAGAATTGTCCTTTGTGGGGGGCTTTTTGGGCCACACCCGGCAGTGCTCAGGGATTACTCCTGGCTCTGTGCTCAGAAATCGCTCCTGGAATGCATGGGGGACCATACGGAATGCCAGGAGTTGGACCATTTTCTTTACTGGGTCGGCCACTCGAAAGGCAAACACCCCACTGCTGTGCCATCTCTTTGGTCCCTAGAATTGTCCTTTTTAAAAGCTGAATGATATTTAATTGTTTATGTCTATACAACACTTTAACCATTCATTTAACATATTTTTGGATGATAATTTTGAGAAAAAAAAATTCACCTTATCTTCTCTAGAGGCCTGGAACAATTTGTTACTCCTTAGAAATTTCCCCAACATTCTCACACTTAATTTGTGAGCCTAGAACTTTGAGTTTTTGTTTTGTTTTGGAGCCACACCTGGCATTGAGTCATAGCCTCCTCCATTTCTCACTTTGTTCTCTGAATATTTTCATAAAACTAATGCAATTTCTAAAAATTCTTTAAAAACTGATTTTTTGGTGTGTTTACCAATAACATCACTTCGGTTTATAACCAGAGATGCCTATGTTGACTCTAATTTTAATTATTTATTGAATTAATAAAAATTTATTAGTACTTATTCAATTTCCTTTATTATTTTCTAAGGAGCTCTCTTTACTACCCATATTCAATGTCTCTAGAGTAGTGGTGTGCTTCTAAAAGAAATTTCAGGCAATAGAAAACAAGACAAAGATTAATAGTCTGTCAAAGATTTTTTCCCCAAAATGAAGCAAATCAGTATGAAATATGTGAAAGTGTCGTTTTTCTAGATTTTCATGTTTCACCATGGCAGGAGTTTCCCTTTTGAATAAATTTCTGAGTACAAGGACTCCAGTTAACTACGTCAGGGAGTTGACAGGAGTCCCGATTCTTTGAGTCATGGCGCGTAACTCAGTGGGAGTCAATTCCACAGAGCATTCGTGTCAATGATCTCATTACTTTATGCCTCATGTCTGTGCTGTAGTTTTATGTACCAGAATTACTTCCCTTGATGTACAAAATCCCTGTCTCAGAAACATGTTTTACATTTTTCTACGTCACCTTTTCCTTGCATTTAGATTTGAATCACACAGTTTAGACTGGGTGTGTAGTTCTTATTAGTTCAAAAGATTAAAAATGGCTCAGATTTTTACTTGCACTTATTTGACACCTATAACATAATGAGTAACATATAAAAAGTGTACTTTATTTGAAACTTTTCTATATAAGATTTTTGGAGGAAATTAGGATATCACAGCAAGCATATGGGTCATGGTGCCCTTCTGCTTTCAAAGACAAAGAGAATATTAATCATATTGACAACCATTTTGGAAGTCAATATGATAAAAACAAAAGCTAGGTAGAAATTGACCTTTTATAAAACTGAACTATTCCATTTCTCAGAATATAGCCCAAGAGTCCAAAAACACAAGGCAGAAAACATTCAGGGCTACAGTGATAGTACAGTGAAGGTAGCATTAGCCTTACAGTCATGTGATCCAGGTTAAGTACTTTGCATCCCATATGGTTTCTCTAGTACCCCCTGGGAATGATTGTGGGCCAGAAGTAACCCCTTAACACTAACAGGTTTGGGTGTGACCCTCAAACAAAAAAAAAAAGAAAAAAAGGACTCTGTACTCCTATGTTCATTGCAGCACTATTTACAATAGTCAATATATGGAAATAACCCAAATGCCCAAGAACATCTGATGGGATAAAGAAAGAATCTATGGTACATATACACAATGAAGTACTAGTTGTCAGTATGAAAATACAAAGTCATGCAATTTTCTTTTCCATGGATTTACCTGGAGAGATTGTGTTGAGTGAAGTCAGAGGGATAGAGACAGGTACATAATGATCTTTTTCATATGTAGGCTATAAAAGAATTTTGTAAGGGAATTACAAAGCTTCAAAGACAATAGAAAGGAAGAGCAGGACCTTTGTTCTTTAGTAGGAAGTTTGCCACTAGGTAGGGTTTGGGGGTGGTGGGGCAATAAATTAAAAAAGGGAACATGAGAACAATTGTAGAGGAGAAAAGCACCTCCCCTAGAGGCAAGCTAGGGATACTGATGGAGGCAAATAGACACTGGTGAAGAGATTGGTGTTGAAAGATTGTTTTACTGAAACTTATTAATGAATAACCTTTTAATTATATAATTCATGATTAAATTAAAATATATTTATATATGTAGATATATATATATAAATATGAAGGACATTGAGATAAAATCCAAAGAGTAAAGAAGGATGTGTTCCCTAAAATAGCTCTTCATTTCTAACAGCAATTCCTGGCTCTGTTTTCTGTTTTCATGAGTGATCCCTTGTGGTGCTATAGGAGAATTTATGTAGTGCCATGAATTCTAAGAGGGACCATCACATACAAAGCAAGCACCTTACTTCTTTGTTCTATCTCTGGCCCGAAGCAATATTTTTAATGTTAATATTGTTCCCTTAAAAGAGTTGATTTTCACAGTGACTAAGGGATAAGAAAAAAGCTATATTTAAAAAAAGCAATATAATTTCATTAAAATTCAATATCCGTGGGTTCACCGAGGCAATTGTGTACAAAGAAATTGCACCATATAAGCTCTCCAGCTGTTCCCTGAAATTGTACAAATTGTACTAGGAGGGGTCATGTATGTCAAAATCAGATTTTCTTGATTGCTGGTGTAGCACTGCCTGGTAAGACTAAATCTGCCAAATAATAGTTCAAGATTCATTTTTTCTCTCTCACATAATTTCATGAATATTAAACATCACAAGATTCAGAAGAAAGATCATTGTTGCCCTCCTGAAGTTACCCTAGCAGCATGACATTTCTTTACCCATCATAGAATATTTTCCTGTGGCCACTATGTTGAAGTAATCTAATCTCCTCCCAATGACATCAGAATAAATGAGCCAGGTTTCTTAAAACTCAATGTCAAATATCCCACTGAGTTTCATTATGTGCTATAGATGTCTCTTTTTCTCCAGGTCCTTCTATATTAAAATATATAGAAATGTGTCTCATTTTCACATTTCTGTTTATGATGCCTCATTACATCTGGAATCTAATCTGCTCATGATTTCTTTTGACTTTTAATCCTGTATATCCTGACAATCTTCTTCTAAAAATGTTATTTTTATTATATCATTCCACACCATAAAGACTTGCAGATAATATTTAAGATAAACAATTAAACTCTAGAGTACAAAATACATCTTTCTCCCCAAACTCCTAACACCAAACTACTTCTCTAATAAGCTATCTTAATTTATTATTATTGTTATTATTATTACTTGCAGTGTCAGTAATTGAATCCAGGGCCTCACATGTGGCTCTACTGATGAGCCACATCCCAGCTGTGGACTCCATCAGTGGACTCCAACAGACCTTCATTACCTTGAGTTTTTTGGGGGATTAGGAGTATTCCCAAGAAGGGCTCAGGTGATTAGGGAGGCCCCTCTCAGCAATTTTCAGCCAACAGAGCAATGGTGGTTTTATTTTTGGGCCACACCCAGTGCGCTCAGGGGTTACTTTCTATGCGCTCAGAAATCATTTCTGGCTTGGGGGACCATAACGAATACTGGGAATTGAACCTGAGGTTCGTCCTAGGTCAGCCACATGCAATGCACACGCCCTATTACTGTGCTATAGCTCCACCCCCCCCCCAACAGAATAATGTGACAGAGCAATCTGTTTAATGCAGATGCATTATTGGTATGTGTTGTGCTAGAGATTGAACCTGGGTCAGTTGTGTGCAGGAAGTGTACTTTAACTCCCTATCCTATCTCTCTAATCCCTACCTCATACTTTAAAAAAAAAATCTAGTTTATTTTTAACTTTTTATTACTTTATTAAAACACCATGGCTTATATAGTTGCTCATAATGCATTTGCTTCGCCATTCTATGTTCCAACACCAATCCTACCACCAGTGTCAATATCTAACGCTATTGCCCCCAGATTCCCACCCATTCCTAAGCCTGTTCCCTTAGCAGGCACAAAATAATTTATTTTGTATTGATATTTTTTTACAAGTGGTATGTGGCAAAGGGGCACATACTTATGATCCACCAGCCAGATACTTCCTCTTATGTGACTATGAACTCTTCTCAGCAGACCAGGATACAATTTAAGCTGCTGCCTATGAATAATTAGATCCTGGAGCTGCAAACCATCATTCGGGATAAAAATAAAATACAAATGGAAACTAGAAATATCACTTCACAATGTGGAAAAGACTATTAATCAAAACATAAAAAGCACATATTGGAGAGAATTTTGAGAGATGTTGGTCATCACTTCCATTTGTGTGGCTATTATGGAAAGCACGACAGTCAGAGAGGGGACTTCATAAGTTTTGTGCAAATCCTTTGATCAGACTTACTGTGGAAGATGGATTAAATCAGCTGCCATATCAAGAATGCATGGTTCCTTCTCCAACAGGGTATAAATATGAAGGAGTGAAATTTGAAAAGGAAAATTCTGTGGTCAACATAATGAGAAGTGATGAGGCAATAGAACAGTTTACAGAATTGCTGCCAATCTATAAAAATTGGAAACATCCAGATCCAGCGTTATCAGGAGACCCAAAAAGCTAAAGTATATTATTTCAAGTTTTCCCCATATATTTACAGGAGAAAAGTCCTTCTTATATATCTAATTTATGGCACTGAAAATACTGTAATTGAAACTGTAATGGTCCTTATAGAACATGGAGTTCAATCTATTCTCCACTCCACATGGGGCCAAATCAATCACTCAAGAGATCATAATTTTGACTACTGAATTTCATCCTCTTACACCCACACATTTAGGACAGAAATGCTTTGGAATGCATTACTTAAGGGAATTTAATGATTTTGTGTAATATTACAGTTGTGTTTTGAGTTTCTACCTGTTTTGTAAATTCCCTTTGAGAAATGGCAGAGAAAATTGTGGTAAGGATGCTTTTTTTTTTTTTTTTTTTTTGGTTTTTGGGTCACACCTGGCAGTGCTCAGGGGTTACTCCTGGCTCCATGCTCAGAAACTGCTCCTGGCAGGCATGGGGGACCATATGGGGCACTGGGATTCGAACCGATGACCTTTTGCATGAAAGGCAAACGCCTTACCTCCATGCTATCTCCCGGGCCCCGGTAAGGATGCTTTTTAATTCTTGGAAGTGAATATAGCAAGGAAACTATTTAAGTTTCACTTATTTTATTTGCTTATTTCTTGATTCTTGCCACAATCTTTAACAATGAAGTATTTTGGTAATATATTCATTCAAGTTTCTGAATCCTGGGTACAATGAACTTGTTATCTGACAGCTGAACTTTTCAGTTTGCTTCCATCCACAAATAAAACCCAGTTAGGTCTGATATTTTGATCTACTATATTCTGCATTTTAACTTGCTTTTTATTTTTTGCTTTTTGGTCATACCCAGTGATGCTCAGGGATTACTCCTGGCTATGTGGTCAGAAATTGCTCCTGGCTTGGGGGACCATATGGGGCGCTAGGGGATAGAACTGTGGTTCACCCTAGCTTACTTTCAACACTGCATTGTTGGTAGATGCCTGGAAAAAGCACAACACAATGAAGAAGATGATGAGGCATTTCCAGCAACTGGATGGATATTTTATACATGAATTGAACCAAGAATGTTTGGATATTAACAAGGGTATAGGATTAATTACTCTCAATACCTTGGGAAATTACTTATGTGGCTTTTTCTGAGATTTGTATGTATAGAAGAATGGCTTCCTATGTCTTGTGGACCACAAATATACTAACTTCTTCATTTAATAAGTAAACTGCCTCATAAAAATAACTAAGTGGTAATGGACTTATCAACAAAACTACAGCAAAATAAAATATGTGAAAATAGTTATATCTTGCAATGAGGTCATTAAGTTATTGTGTAAAGGATTAATAAGCTATTTGTTGCTAATTTATCATTCTGTTACTGGGTTTGTTACATCTCTATGGTGGTTTCTATGGCATCTTTGCCATTTAATTTGGTGTCAGTATTAGAATATTTGGAGGTGTTATATGGCTGTAAATGTGCCCAAGTAGTCCAAGATTTTCAAATTTTGTGTCTGACATGGTGGAGGCTGTGGGACGTGGCTACAACTGCCAGAGCTCTGAAAAGGCAGGGAGAGGGTGCCCACACTCACATTGACAAAATCCTGGTAATATCAGCACCAATACCGACATATCTGGAGTTCGATTGATTAGGACTCTGCAGAAATCAATGGTAAAGCAGTGAAGTTGGGCCAGTGGTGTGGTATGTTTGTGCTTTGTGAGCCAAGTGCCAAAGTTTCAACAGGGTGGGAACACAACTGAAAGTTGTGAGACTGGTGTGCCCCTGTTTTTCCATACCTGGGTTTACATCTCTATGGAGAAGAATAGTCTATGAAATTGCCTATGAGCAGACTGGCAGCTTCAACTTTTTAAAAAGTATTTTTTATCAAGGACCTGGGATTTTCTGTTAATCATACTTTTCATAGAGATATTGTTCCAATACCATTTTATTACTTGCTCCCCTCCACTAATGTCCCAAGGACCCCTTTCAAATCCTTCCTATAATGTTAAAACAACTCTATAGATAAAATATTCAATTCTGATGATTTTGATCACTTATTCTTTCCTTACTAAATTTATCATATTTGGGATAGATCTCTTTCATTCTCTCTTTCTTTCTCTTTCTCTCTCTCCCCCCTCTCTTTTATTGTGGAGGTTATGACAGCCACATATATAGGTTAATTTAATGAATCTAATGGAATTCCACAAAACTGTACTGTAAATGATAAATTAATAAAGTAATTTTTTTCAAAAACTAAACCTTGGTAACAGGTATATAAATCAGAAAAAAATTTTATGAATAATTATTTGCTAAACAATTTTAAGATTTACATAAAATGATAAATCTTGCAGATTTAAAATTCAATAATATTAAGTACAGTTAAGAAAAATAGGGGCCGGGCGGTGGCGCTGGAAGCAAGGTGCCTGAGCTAACCTAGGACGGACCGTGGTTCGATCCCCCGGTTCCCCATATGGTCCCCCGTGCCTGCTAGGAGCGACTTCTGAGCAAATAGCCAGGAGTAACCCCTGAGCATCACCGGGTGTGCCCCCCCCCCAAAAAAAAGAAAAAGAAAGTGAGTGCCTGAATATGTCTATAGAAAAAAAAATTTTTTTTTTTGGTTTTTGGACCACACCCGGTGATGCTCAGGGGTTACTCCTGGCTATGTGCTCAGAAGTCACTCCTGGCTTGGGGGACCATATGAGACACTGGGGGATCAAACCGCGGTCCGTCCCAGGCTAGCGCAGGCAAGGCAGGCACCTTACCTTTAGCACCACCGCCCAGGGTCTATAGAAAATTTTTTAAGGTGAGATTTTGCATTTCACCTAAATTTTTTTTGGGCGGTCACATCCAGTAGCACTCAGGGGTTACTCCTGGCTCTGTGCTCAGAAATCGCTCTTGGCAGGCACCCAGGGAGTCTTCT
>PVKC010020674.1:0-18509 GCA_004027635.1 Crocidura indochinensis
AAAATATAAATCAAGATGGGAGTACAGTAAACAAATGATCTACATAAGTCCAGACATAGAAAATATAAATCAAGATGGGAGTACAGTAAACAAATGATCTACATAAGTCCAGACATAGAAATGTCTCATTAAGAAAAAATAAGAAAAGTGATGCTTCCATGATGTAAGTTTTCCATGGGTAAAGTTGTGACTCTATACTGAGTCAGAAGAGAAGATAATCTCTAAATGAGTGATAATTGAGTTGACTCCCAATAAAGAATGAGGTGAGGAATCAGATTGTTGATCTAAAATCCTAGGGAACATATCCTAGATAAAAGATATCTTGGTTTTCCCAAAGAATTAAAAAAGGGTGCGTTGTTGAAGTATAAGCAGTAACCAAAGGAATACCAAATGATAAGTGCAGGAATTGTCAAAAGGTCATATAATTCTTTTTGTTTATAGCCAAGCATTTGGACTATTTTCCAAGAAAAAGCAATTGAAATGTTAAAACTAGAAATAGGGTGGAGAGACATATCTTTGAGGAAAATATTTACTGCACAAGGGCTAAGGAGCAGCTTGCACACCTGACTTGGTGTGCTAAGGGCTAAGGAGTCAGTAGCACACCTGACTTGGCACCCAGATGAGATTGATTTCCATTTCTACAAAAAAAAAAATTACTGAGAAGTTAGTAGGTGTTCTTAAATCCTAAACTTGGTAAATAGTGGAAGAAGAATAAAAGATCAAAGAAAGATAAAGGGGCCGGAGCGATAATGCAGTGAGAGGGCAGCAGACCCAGGACAGACCTGAGTCCATTCCCCAAGGTCCGAGATGGGCCCCCAAGTCAGGAGCAATTTCTGAGCACAAAGCCAGGAATAACTCCTGAGCATCATCGGGTGTGGCTCAAATGCCCCTCCCTGCAAAAGAGAAAAAGATTCAATAGGGAATATTTTTACAAAAGTTTAAAATTTTTTATAAGGACTAAAGAACAGAATAAAAGAAAGAAATATACAGTAAAATAAACACATAAAATAGTAATGCATGTTTTGGGAAATTAAGAGATAACACTAGACTTTTGGTGAGCCTTTAGTATCAAACAAAGAGAAGATAATAAGTGATAGAGAGCTCCTGATTCGTGGGGTTTTATAAAGATTCTCTTGCTTATAAAGTTAGATTGTCCTCTATATTTTTTTACTTTGGGGTACACCTCGCAGCACTCAAGAGTTACTCTTGGCTTTGAGCTAAAAAATTGCTCCTGGCAAGCTCGGGAAAACATATTGGTTGCCAGGAATCGAACCTGGGTCAGCTACATGCAAGGCAAGTGCCCTACATGCTGCGCTATCACTCCAGTCCCAGTGTCCTCTATTTTGGAAATGGTTATAGAGTATTTGATGATATGTGTATTTTAATTCATCTTGCTAATATTATATAAACATCCTTTCCTCCTAAAATGACATATATATTTTATTCTTCAAATTAGTTCCTTTGCAGTATATTTTAGTCATCTACATTAGTTTTTGCTTTTGCCTTTGTTATTTGTTCTTAGAGATTACATATTTAAATTAATATAATTTACAATCCTATTATATATTAATGCCTTGGGCATACATTATTACTATACAATACCCGAAACCAGAATGGCATTATTCCTTCACTACTATCCCTGGTGCAAATATTTATTCCAGTCCTTGAACATAGAGATGATGAATTTTTAATCCTACATCACTAATACCTGAACAGTATTAATCACATAATGTAAAATAATCAAATATTTATCAGGAGATAGATCGATTACTGAATATATATTTGAATTTCATAGATATCCGAAATAGTCTCTGAGGTTGAAATGAAGATGTTAGCACTAAAATATGTGCAAATTGCATTATGATGAGACCTATAGCTTTGTTTCTTAATTATATTATAACTAATATCTAGCATTTTAATAACATTTCTGTTGTCTTCAAGTTGATTTTTTCAAAATTGTGTCCCCCAACCATTCATGTGGGACTGCCACTTTAAACTTTCTTGCTAGTTTTTGACAAATACCTAGCATAGCCGTAAGCTCACTCTTAAAAATATCCTGTCATTAGCCCTTTGCCCTACTCGCCTTCATCTATACCCACTTTTCTTTAAGAAGCTTATTCAAGGAACCATAGCTTGATTCTATTTGATGAATCATTTAATTCCATATACTTTCCATTCAGTAGTATTTAACTTGAATCTCTGAATGCCATCAATATATTAAAAATACATTACTAGTCATGTATTAGAGTACACTCCTTTTCAAGACTACCTAGATATAAGAGAGTGGGAATGGAGCAGGAAGATACATTGTGAGAAAGGGGGCAAAGAAAGAAGGATAGGAACAGAGACAGAGGAATGAAGTGAAAGCAAAGTGATGGGGTAAGAAGTAAAAAAAAAGATCACCCATTTATATTTAGGGAACATTGCACATGACATTTGTTAAATAATTTGTTTGCAACAAAAATTTATGATCTTAGGACTAAATAAATATGCCATGTTGGTCACATATGAATACGGCAGCAAGGCAGCAAATATAGCATAACAAATTTCAGAGAAGAAGCAATATTTGAAGAAGTGAAAATAAAGTTCAGATTCCTAAGTGGTCTTGACTAATGGCTAACATTTATCTCTGAATATAACTGGATAGAGTTCTAGATAGGAAAGAATCATACTCTCAGGATAGGCAATCTATTAATTGAAACTCGAAAGAAAGAAAAGATTAGTATACTACTCTGAGCAATGTATAGCAGAACTATTTTTCTTCCCTTACCTTAAATACTATAATAACTTCTTAAGTAGATAAATATAGAATATAGATAAATTGTGCTATGTATGCAATTTAGTACTATGAGAGGTCAGAGCCATTCTAGTTTTTTTTAAATAATAATTTTTATTTTGACCAAATTGGATTACAAATCTTTCACAGTAACAGTTTAGGTACATAATGACATTGAATCAGGATCATTCCCACCACCAATGTTGTCCTCCCTCTACCTTGTTCCCAGAATGTATTCCATATCCCCCTTCTTTACCACCCAGACTGTTAGTATAAGTGGTCCCCTCTGTGTCTAGCTTGTTGTAGATAGGGTATCAATTCTGTTGTTGTTGGCTTTGGATTTGGTGTTTAAGTCTGGTCATTTTTTATTTCTATGACAGTTATACGACTGTTTGGTCTTGGTAGCCTCGATTATTTCCCCCTCAATTCGTGAGGTGGAACAAGATAGTTCAAGTTATGTGGTTCTGTTTAAAGGAAAGAAAAATTAAATGGGGCAAAAATCAAACAAGCATAAAATTGGGTAAAGTTCCTTTTAGATGCTATAAATATCAACCTAAGAGAAGAAAGGAAAAAAGGAAGAAAGATATAACAACAATACAAAAAAAAGTCAAACAACAAAAAAAAACAAAAAGCACAAAGGCAATAAAAATAACAACCACACAATAACCACAGTCCTGAAATAAAAACAAAACAAAGCACAAAACAAAAACAAATATTAAAAAAACAAAAACATTAACAAAAAACGAAAAAAAGATTAATTTGTGCTTTTTTTCCATAGGCACAGTAAATATTGGGGATATTAGAAAGGGAATTCCCTTGACCTAAGAGAAACAGAGTTTCTTTGCCCTTGAAGTATATGGTCATGGGACTAACTACAGGCTCTGTGCATGTTCTTTTACTCTCCCCTAGGTTCTAGTGTCTAAAAACTTTCCACTCAGCTGTAGATGATAAGATCATGCCTTTGTAGCTAGAGATCTTGGTATTTGCACAGGTCAAAGAATGGAGCCATGCGCCAGTATTGATATGGCATCCTGACAATGAGGAAATAATAGCAACTTGATCTAAGAGCAGGTTGTCTTACCTCACCTCCTAATGATAAGATGAAAACAGAAGACATGTCATCCTTTGATCTGTGTTAAATCCAAGATCTCTATCTACAGAAGACTGACTGTGACCACCGTGACTAGGCAGAACTTATCCTGGGACCAATTAAAAAGACCCTAGTCTAGGCTTTGACCTACAATTTGTACAACAACCAAGATCTCTTAATTCCAGAGGTCTGACTGAGACAACCACAACCAGGCAGATCTTCTGGAAACATAAAGAAAGACTCTATCCTAGGCTTCATTCTAGGATCAGTGCAAAAATCAAGACTGCCAACTCCTGAAGACTGATTAAAGCAACAGTAACGGAACAAAACTTCTAGAACTGTGAAAAAAAAGACTCCATCCTAGAACCATTCTAGTTTTATCTTGTTAATTTAGTATAATATAAAAGAGAAATGTCTACTTCATTAGAAAGAATGATATGAAGGTTAAAAAAAACATGTGTAGGAGATATTCAATAAAAGATAATTTTCTTCTTACTTCCATCCCCACTTCATGGGAATATTAAGATTATAGAATAACCACTATAAACACACACATACACATACACACACACTCCAGAAAAAGAACCAAAGAACTTTGATCTCAGAGGTTTCACCAATTTCACCAATGATAAACTATTTTCAACTTATTCCCCTATATTAATACAGGCCAGTTTAAAAAGAAAGCTTTACTATGTAAGCAAATTAGTATTTTTGAAACAGTACTTGGTATTCAACTTTCATTCTCATTGCATGTAGCATACAAGTTCACATTTTTCCTCTATAAAAAAATCTCTGACTTGCTCTTTGAGCCAATAGTCTCCCTCAAATACACACACACACACACACACACACACACACACACACACACACACATACACAATTTCTTTTTGTTTGCCTCTATGTTTCTTTGCTTATTTTCATTCTGTATAAACCTGTATTCTCTCTCAAGCATATACTTCTATCTCTGTAATTTCTCACAAATTTCTAGATAACTTTCAATAAATCTATGATTGTGCTGGGAAGGAGCACTGATGAAGGATGGTGTACATTGTATAACGTAAACCCAACAATGAAGAATTTGTAACCAGATGCTTAGAGAATTAAAATTTAGGAAAAATTAAAATAAATAAATAAATAAAACATAGTTTCATGGTTCCTGAAATATCCTAATCTAACTATTCTAAAAACTCCAAAAAAAAATCATTGTCAAAAATGCATTCCCAAACATCTAAACACTATATCAACTTCTTTGAGGCTAGTAATTTCCAGATAAACAAAATATTAAAAATTATTTCTAAGTGAAACTTTTCTTTATGATTAAAGAAGCATGAATTTCTAGCAGTACCTGCCAATCTACAAACTTCATGAATATGAATACTAGCAGCAACCAACTTGTGACTGTCAGGAAAAGGTAAAGCAATTTTCAGATACATTATTCCTGACATTGAGCTGATAAAAGGACCAGAGTAATTCTCTACATCCTGAATCCTGGTATGTGAGAAAATATAAACTACTTGTTCACTGTTAGTATTATTATGATTTTAAATATAAAAATGATAATACAAATACAAATAAAATACTGCCTTCTAAAATCTGGTATCTCATCAAAGTGAGATGGCAGAGGGAAACAATTTTAATTTTATTATAATAAATATTTGTACTTACATTGAATATGAAACATTTACCATCATCATTTCCTGCTCTAAATATGTTGAAATATAGGAGTTAGAGAGATATTATGGTGGGTAAGGCATATGATTGAACCCAGGTTCAATCCCTGTTACTACATATGGTCTCTATATCTTATCAGGAGGGATCCCAGAATATAGAGCTAGGAGCAAGCTTTGAAATATTCTTGGTAAAAAGAATTTACAAAAGAAATTACAAAAATTGAGTTAAGATAATTTCTCTATAAAGCATCTAACATATGGTTGATTCTTAATAAGGCTGAGTACTAATATCTACATACTTACTAGCAATATGTCTCTGTACCACCACTTGATAAAAGTTATTTCACAAATCAGTATCTTATAGACAGTGGCCCTCAATCTCAGTGCCAGCACCAAATCTTCTCTCAACTGAGGATGGGGAAGCCTTTGTGGGGGAATGTAGGCAACAAACCCCAACAGGACCATAGTCTGCCTTACCACGTCAGCCCAGCTTAGACAGACTGGTCCCATTTCACCTTTGTCAGCTTTTCAACAATAAACTATGGACCCATCCTTTGAGTTTGCTGATATATAAGCATGAGTGTATATGTTCGCCATACCAAGGACTGTTTAATGTTCATCTGTAATAGGTATTATATCAGTTTCATGGTATTATCTCCTCCATACACTGCACATTACCATATTACTTCGATTTTTAGATTTGAAAACTGATTGTTTTCAAGAATCCTCCATACACAACTTAATACATGAAGCCTTTCTCAAGATCACACTTACCAACCACTATTGCCCTAAGGAAAGAAAAAAGGAAAATCTTTACATCAGACTTGCCAACTTTACTGTATTTTTTCCTCTTCTTTTTTTTTTTATATTCCCGTTAAGTGTTCTGTTCCATATCACCTAGGTCAACTTTTCAAAGGTAACCCACAGATCAGTCCTCTGTGACTATGGATGTATGTGCGTGGATGCATGTGTTCTCCATATCAATGTCAGTTTAATGTCTGTCTATAATAGATATGTCTATGTTGTAGAGTTCTCTCCCCAATCATAGATAGCCCCTCTTTTCCCCCCTTTGTTCACCACCTTATAAATTCTTTTCTAGACCTCCATGTTATTTCTCCACATTTAACCTTTTTCATTAAGTCCTTGGCTCCTCACGAAGTACAACATCCTCCCACTCCGCCAGATGGCAATCAGTTCTCAGTCAAAAGATAAATTCTCCACATGAAAAGAAATCGACACTCGGCTGCTATTGATTTGCTCTCAGCAGCCCCTCTTTCTTCATCTCCCTTCACCTCCCTTCACCGTGAACTTTTGCTTGCTACCAAATTCATGGACTAAGAAGTCTCCCACTTGAGGATACATCCTGATGTGTGACTTCTGGGAGCCATGTTCCCTAGACTCCACAAAACCAAATCACTGGCTGAGGCTGTGGTCCAACTCTTACCACTTCCCCGCCTAACTCAAAAGACTTAAAGAGGACATACACATCTCCTTTGAATATCTCTTTTGATACAATTCTTTTAATAGGCATAACCTTTATTGAATATCTTCTTATATAGTGGGAATTTTCCCCATCCTCAGGATCTATTTAGTATGGAATTCTAGAAGACATGTCTTTGTTTAGAGGTCATGTAAGAAAAAGGTTATGGGGATTGTTGGTCCTGATACCTCGGCCCCCACATGCACCAGTAAAACTTTGTGGCATTGTTACTTTCTGTATAGGCACATTAAAATGGGAAAAGTTTACATATACAAACAAGTTCTTACCTAATAGAGATAGGAACACAACATTTTATACTGCAGTGAGATCTTCCATTCTGAACACTTGACATAGTGCCTTGGCTTAGACTTCTGTTTATTGGACATTGACCATTCACCCCTGAACAATGGATACCAATCTACAGAAACAAACAGGGTCTCCTACACCATCACCAGAAATAAAAATCTACCAAGACCGCCCCACATACCATGGTACTGACTTACTCCAAAGACAGTTCTTGTGACACTATGATGACCTAGGAACAGCAGTAGTTGGCTTTCAGAGCAGAATTCTCTCCAATGCTACCTAATTGTGAGACTAAACCAGAAGATGCTACATATCACCCATATTTCGACATAGAACCTGTAGAGAAACCAGGATCTATAACTACAGAAACCTGACAACAACAACTGTAATGGTGAAGAGCTGTTTCTGGGATCACAGAGAATGACTAAAGGGTTTGACAACATAGTATACCTGGAGCCTAGAGTTGGACTTATGCCAAAATACTTCAGGGGTAAGGTCTCCCTGTTTTTAGGCCAAATGTTTTTTTTCTTCCAATTTCTTCCATATTTTTCTGTGCCTATCCAAACAACAATAATTGCCACAAACACACACTGTTTTTTTTTTAGTTTATCTCATATCCTTTAAAGAAAAGAGCATTCTAAACCTTCTGCTATTGTATTAATTACTTTATTAATGATACAACAATTTTCATGAATATAACTGCCAATGAACTCTCCTCTTATTTTTCCAATTCTTTTTTTAGATCTTCTAATTTCTTTATATTTTTTAATAACTTTGCTTTCTGTCATCCTAAAACAAATGTATTATGATCAGTTATGTGTCAACTATGCGATACATTTTCTCTAAATAAATTTTATTATAAAAAATCAAGATTATATAAAGCATCAGGCATCAACTGAAGGATACAAAAGTGTATCATTTTGATAACTTCTCTTAGTATGGAATATTTGTTTCACATATCTAAATGTATTTTACAATTTAATCACACAGTGATATTTAAAGGGTTGCCCCTTACTGCATGCAAAATTACTCTAATTATAGCAAAGCATTTTTCTCAGATGCTGCAAACCCAGGCAAAGAGTACAGTTCATTCATGTCCTTCCTTCCTTGAAGTTCCAGACTGGATATCCATCTCACCTCAGATAGGAGGTTTGGGTTAAGCAAGAAGAGATTACTCTTCACTTTGATAATGAACCAAGTGTCTTTACTTTCTTTAGAATTTAATGAAAACATTGTCATTTTCTCCCATGGCACTTTATCAGTCATTCATCCTATCAAAATAATGAAAATCTAAAGAATAATATGCCACAAAACCTTGAAAAATCAATATTTAATGAGAGAAGAATTTTAGATAGCAATTATAGTCCCAAATTTTTATATCATTTTCAGATAATATAATTTTCATAATTATAGACTTACATCCATGTTTTCTTTGAGATTTTTTTTAGAAAGATAAACTCAGAGGATAGAAAAGCTCAAATATCAGGGACATATTTGGATTTAAAGAAATAAAGACAGAACAAGGGGATTAAAGGAGTTAAATAGTTATGGATAGTAAGAATTTAAAAAAATTGCTCAAATCAAATAAAATATAAAAATCATTTTAACCATATGTTTATTCAGCCTAAGATATTCTCCAATACACAGACTACAGTTCTGATGTCTATGGTATCTTCATCAACAACACAAAAAGAAAATTCTATTTTAAAGTTTCTAATAGGTTAAAACATTGCCACTGAACACCTGTTCCAAGTATCACCTAACATGCTCTTCATTTAAGTTCATTTAACTTATTCTTGGTCCACATTCGCAATTACTTCAGATAAGTATAGAATTCTCTTCTGGGTTGTTTGTAGGTGAATTGCTACTTGTATCTTTTCCGTGATGACCAGTGGGATTAAGTAATTAAGATTCTTTTACTTGTTCAAGCAGAATTTGATGATAGCCTTTGTTCCATCCCTTACCAAAATCATTGCTAATTCTCTTTTGAGACTGTGTATTTTCAATGACTTTGTGGGCCAAAAGGGTAATGATTTCACAGGTGCATATCAGTTGCATCTAAGCTGGTATGTGCTGTTTTTTCTTCCGAAAAAAGAAAAAGGTTTTCTGAAGTAAATGGTGAGTGTTTAGGGTTTGATATCATAAGTCATGAATTTAAACCCTCACTCTGTAATTCGTCAGACGCATTAGTACAGAAAAAAAATCACTTTAATCTTTTTAAATTTGTATCCTTTATAAAACTGAAGTCTTAGGTTATCAAGCAATAACACAGTGGGTAAGACATTGACTGTGCTTGCAGCTGACCTGAGTTTGATCTTCGTATGATTCTCCATGCGCAGGTAAGAATGATCCCTAAGGGGCCCGAGAGATAGCATGGAGGTAAGGCGTTTGCCTTTCATGCAAAAGGTCATCGGTTCGAATCCCGGTGCTCCATATGGTCCCCCGGGCCTGCCAGGAGCGATTTCTGAGCATGGAGCCAGGAGTAACCCCTGAGCACTGCTGGGTGTGACCCCTCCAAAAGAAAGAATGATCCCTAAGCAAAAACAAGAAGTAAGCCCTAAATATAGCTGGTCATACCCCCAAAACAAACAAAAATTTTAATTGCAGTCTTTTTTTTGGGGGGGGTATTTTTTAGGACCACACCCAGAGGTTACTTGTGGCTTTGCATTCAGAAAGTATTCCTGGCAGTCTCGAAGAATAATATGGAATACCAGAGATTGAACACAGGTTGGCCACATGCAAGGCAAATGCCCTACTCTCTGTGCTATTACTCCAGCCCCCATTAAACTGAAGTCTTGATACCTAAATTATAAGACTCTTCAAAAACTGAAAAAAAATTATTTTTAAAAAAGTATCTGGATTATAATGAATCCAAAATAACTATCACTGAATCTGAACAGTTACTCTTTCAAATGCTATGGAAACAAATATCAGGAATCCAATAACTTCCTACCACTCAAGACACTTAAGTCTACTATGTGTGCAGGGTATGCATTCATTAATGTTTTTAAATGCATTGTCATCAAGAAATAAGAGGTACTACAAATCTACCCAAAAAGACTGGAATGGCTGCCATATAGCATTGGACTTTCTCCTGGACATGAAAATTTTTCAAAGCAAACACCTTTAAAAAGTATACAAGTGTGTAGCATGAATAAGAAAAACATGAGCCTGTGTCTCGTTTGATCAACATTTCATTTTTTGTTGCTTCCATCTTCTTGAATTTGCCTGTCCTGTTAGTCCTCTCAATAGAAGAGAAGGATATTGGGTTGCTTTTTATAATCATCTTCTTAAGGGTCTTCGGCAGATCACATGTTTTACTTAATTAAATAATGTCCCAATTAATTGATTTGTTTGTAGACTTTCTTAATTTAGTAAACGCTGAGCAGAATGCTAAAAATACCATTATATTTCTGACAGAGGCACCACTAAAGTCTGATAATTGATAGCTTTGCTGTTTTCTCTGATGGCCTGAAAAGCTTTTAAAGCTAAATTCTGTAATCATGTTCATCTTTGGAAATTAGTTTTGTGAAACCACACATTTAGTTCTTGCTGAGAAATCTCATTTTAGTCATTTTAACATAATTTATAATGCATAAACTAAATTAGCTTTTGTAGCTAAGCCAGCACATTTTTCTTTAATTTTTATCTCATCCTAATATATTTTTGACCTTGAAAACTGTAATGTCTGTTGGATATTGAAGCCTCTGAACAAAGAAAATCATTTCCATTCCATCACTATGGTTACACTTTCTTCGCTCTCCAGCACTGAACAACGCTGAAAGTGTTGAAGCTGAATTCCTCAGGAGGGCAAGGGGAACTTCATGTAATATCATTTAGTTCTGATTAAATAAACACATATACATAATGGAACCCAGGAAAGTAGCAAATGACTTCCCTCTGTTTACATTGCATATGATATGACTGATAGTAAGGAGCAATCTATCACCAATGTTATGCACTTCAGGTTCTGTTGTATGTGCTTTTTCCCCAAGCAGTCACACATACATATCAGTCTGAACAAAACACAGTCAAAATGCCAGGCATAGCCTCACACCTTCAGTACTCTAGAAGTCAAAGTGGTTCTGTCCTTTTGTGACAATGGAGAACCTAGTATGACTCAAAGTTCTGAGTCCACCAGAGACCTGTTTCCAATGAACTTGTGACAGATCTCTCACTCCCCTAAAATGACTTTGGCTGCCCTACAAAAGCAAGGAAAGGAGCTGGTCTTTCAAATAAATAGTATGCCAGCTGCCTCTGCTAGAGAAAACACTCCATTTGGTAAAACATTGCTTGCATTTTTTTCCTATTACACAGCGGGTTCACTATGTTAACCTCAATAGGTTTTCTGTGTTTTTCTTCTCCTGAGTAGTCAAAAGCATCTTGAAGAAAGTTGTTGGCAACAGCCAATATCTTCAATTGCAGTGCCCATAACTGTTAAAGACTATATCCCATCACTACTGTGGAATATTAAATCTACATAAATTTAGAGTGTCTCTCATTCCTAAAATTCATGCACACAGCTTTCTAGCAATGTAGGCTTGCTTGTACTAAAGCAAGTAAGCTCTCAGTAGCAAACGATTTTTAAAGTAGAATGAGGGTGAAAGCCCTTGACAGTATGCTATAATTCAGGTGTGAAAGAAATCTGCATCTTTAATAGCTCTTAGATACAGAGACCATGGTAATCACTTCTGTGTTTTAGCACAGGGCTTGTACATAGTGAATATACAGGAATAGGTAGAAAGACGGAAAGGCACACTGCTTTTATAAGATATAAAGATTATTTGATAGCAGAATGAACTGACTCCGATTGAAGGCAGAGCTTTTCAAAACTTGGTTTAAATTGAGAGAAGAGATTCAGTACACAGGGTTGTATGCAACAAGAGCATAGAAAAAAAACACCAGATTATTTATGGTAATAGAACAGGAATAAGTTAAGTGATGTTCCAGGAACTCTGTGGAGGAGCTAATTGAGTCATTCTGTCCATGGAATACAGGCTAGCTTGAAGATGCCAGGTTCCTAAAAACATTAGGGTTAGTGTATAGTAGCCCCAGAGTGTGATTATCTATTAAGTGAAGTAATTGGGGCATGAACTTAATCAGCTTCTTACAAACAGAAATAAACTCAACTATAATAAGGATCTCAAGGCAGCATTTGTTTGCAAGTCAGTCATACTTGCCTGCCCTCTTCAGAAGAGAATCCAATCAAATTTCAGAAAAGCATTACTGGACAGGAGAGTCAGTACAGCAAGTAGGATGCTTGGCTTACACATGGCTAACTTGGGTTTGATCATTGGCACAGTTCTTATGGTCCTCCAACTCCTGTCAGGAGTGATCCCTAAATGTAGAGTCAGATACAATTCCTGAGTAATACTGGTTAAAAAAAAAAGGTCAAAAACTGGTCAAAAACCAAGACTAGCAAGAAAGAATTTGAAAATAGGTACTTGACATTTGCAGGTTGCCAAAGATGGATGATATGATCAAATCCCCATAACCTATGAATAGAAAAAAAGAGAAATGATACATAGAAAATAAAGTTGTTAATAAACTAATTTTAAAATCAATATTATTTAGGTAGGCCCAATGTAATCTCAGTCGTGATTAAACGTAGGAGAAGATAGGAACAGGAGTGATAACACAGCAGTAGGACATTTGCCTTGCACATAGTTGACCCAGGAAGGACCTGGGTTCTATCCCAAGTGTCCCGCATGGTCCTTCAAGCCAGGAGCTATTTCTGAGCGCATGGCCAGGAGTAACCCCTAAGAGTCACTGGGTGTGTATCCCCCCCCCCAAAGTAGGAGAAGACAGAAGAGAAGGTCAAAACAATGAGTGAGATGTGAAAAAAGATCTGACCAACTGAATTTGAAAAAGAAGGAAGGGGACCAAGACCTATGGAGTGAACAGTTTACAGATATTGAAAAGACAAAGTTACATATTCCTCTCAGAATCATCAGAAACCCCATTATCATCTTGATTTTAGGTAAGTGATAGTCATATTATATTTCTAAGACATAAGATAAAATTATTGATCCTTTGTTACAACATTTTGCATAATTTCTTACAACTATAAAAATCTATTGACTATATAAACTTTCAAAGTATAAGGCCATTGCTCCCTATCTTCCACATATTTTCTACCCTTATTTTATTTACTTTACAAGAAATCCCTAAGCGATTTGTCTAAAAACAGCTGATTTTTGCTTTTGTTAAAATATTTGGAGACTTTATCTATAATGCATAACCATCTCTTCTGAAAGCATTTTGTATTAATGTTCTATTCTTCATTCTCAATATCAACTGTCTTTGAATATTTATATTCAGAAATTAAATCTAACCTATTTTTGATTTTGCAGAAGATGACACTGGTATAAAAAAGTTATTTGTGAGATGACAGTATTGACTTAAGAGTACTTCAGCATCAAATAATATTCAAGGAATACAGTAATGCATTCTGTATATTAATTGCTTTCCCTTCTCATACTTATTCTTGTACTTTCAAAAGAATACAGCTTAGACTATTCCTGCTAAAAGTCAAAGATACAATAATATACTGTACTTTTTGAATGGAGCATATTGAATACTAAAGCTGAAATAGTTTCAAGGTCAGGGTTAAAGTGTTTGAAGAGAAATAGCAACAGTTAGAAAAAAGCAAGGTGACTGAGTAATACCATAAATCTTTCGTTATACTAAACTGGTTATCAAGCTAATAGATAAATCAAGAGGTCCTTTATCTATAAAAAAAGATCACTGAGTGGAGAATGAGATAAAACTGAATGTCAATTTCAGGTGTTTTTTTTTCTGAGAAAAGTGAGCAGTATTCATGTAACTTCCTTCGTTTTTGTGTGACCTGCTGTTTCTAGAGCTAAATCAAATACTTTTCTATCTTTCAGGAATATCCTACTCCCTTTACTTTTCATTTGTTCCTCTTAATGGACTTTTGATTCTTTGATCTGTCTCTTTTGCTTTTGTTCATTCAGAGTTTAGAAAGAGTTGGTATCTTTTTCTCTCTTATCCTTCGCATTTTGTTTTTAAATGTCAGTTTTGGTCAACGGTTGTTCCATTTTTATATTGGGCTTGTCTTATATTCCTTTTTGTCTGAGAAAAAAATTTTTTTAATTTTTTATTTTAAGCTATTATTTACTTTTTCAATATAATTGAGATTCCTTTTTATCCCAGAATAATTAGCAATAATGAAATCTCTAGAGAAACTTTATTGGATCTTTCAGTATCTATGCATTGAAAACTTACATTAACGCATGATAAACTTGAGGACGGGAAGATGAGAAATGAACAAGGCAGTCCTTGCCCTCAAGAAACTTATACTGATAAACAAAAAAAATAATATTATGTTTAAAAATGAATAATAACTAATTCCAGAAGAATATAGTATATGATATTTTCTACTCCTTTCTTAGCAGTATTCTATTATTTTGTTGTTTTGGGGCTGTGTCTTGCAGTGTTCTAGACATACTCCTGGCTCTACACTCAGGGTAATAGCTAGTGGTATTAAGGGGAACATATGAAGTACTGTATCTACAGTATTATAACTAACATCCCTTAAAATATTTTATTTTATTTTATTTTATTATTTAGTATTAAGTAATGTGTTTACAATGATGTTACATCTCCAGGCTTGGTAGTATTGTTTTTAGCTTACCTCAACACCAAAAAGTGCAATACACTAAACAGAATACCTCCAACCATTTACTCTCAGGTGGAATAACTGGATAAATGATAAACACCCTTCCCATCAGCAGTACACAAATACCTGAATGTCAAATACATCATGATAAATGAGAGCCAAAATACTAAAGCATAACAAAGACCATTCTTACTCTCATAACATCAACACCCCTTTTGAAGTTATTGAAGTCTCCCCAGCAAAAATACATAAGGAAGTGGGAGTAAGGGAACAAGTGAATTTTGAGAACTTGAACTTTAAGTTAATAGATAATTTTTCTCTATTTCACATTTTAAAAAAAGGAAGTAGTTTCTCCATAGAGCTGAGAACACCATCACAGTAGTTACTTTTCTTTCCAGGCCTAAATCTTTTCCTTCTTCCATGCAGGTTTTCTTTCTCCTCGTATTCACATCCATGAATTAGATCAAGACTATCTGCAGTTTTTCTCATCATACTTTTCAATTTGTTACTGATTCAATGCCCAAATTCATACCACCCACTCCCACTTTCAATTGCTGGAGGCAGTATCATATCAGAATCACTTGAGCTTTTCAAGTTTGGGGTTATTAACAGTGAGGTTGCATTGAATGTATGCATCAAAGTGTGTGTAGACCTATGCTATTATCTATCTGGAGTAAATGCATAGGAACAAAAAATCTGGTCCTAATAAAGTATTTTTAATAAGAAATCAGCAGTTTCTAAATTTTTTCATCATTTTTCATTCATAGGAGAAATGTATGAAACTTTTAGCAGCTTCTTGAAGTTTCACATTTAGCATTTTCACAAACATTTAGTCTTATAAGACTTTTTTTTTAATTTAAGTCATTATATAAATACAGTGTCATTCTACTATTAAGTTACATTTCCTTGATCACTAACAATTTGCAATCTTTCAAGAGATTACTTGCCATTTTCCTTCTAATAGTATCTAGTTTGTCCATTTATTATTGATATGTTGTATACTATTGAAACAGAGGTATTCTTTATATACTTGAGTACAGTTCCTTCAATTTGTTTGTGTTTTATTTGGTTCATTCATGGTTTATTGAGTTCCTTGAATATCCTAAACAGTTTCTCTCTAAAGTCATTATCAGAGAGGTTATACAGGTGGCTGGTACTTTTTGGTTCTTCAAAGTTACCATCTTCATTCTCTAATCAAGGTGGAGTTCTATATTGTTTCCCCCCATTGCATTTGCAACGCAGGTGTTTGTTTTTTCAATTGTTGTGTTGGAGAACATTGATTAGTAGAGCTCTGCACCAAGGCTATGTTTCTCTCTTTTCACCAGTCTGTTTATGTCCCTTCCTGTGTGAGGCCACCCTAAACTGCAGGGCCAGTTCCATCATAGGCAGAGTGGCATAGCAGGGCCAGTCAGTGTTCTGGTTTCAACCCTTCCTGGGTGAGGCTGCCCTCACCTATGTAGCCAGTCCTGTCAAGGAGGGTACAATGTTCTTATTGATTTTTAATGCCCACAGAAATTGTAGTAGAGGTCTCCTTAGTAATTCTGATACTGGGGCTGGATAATGCAGCAGGTAGACCTTGTAAACTGCAGACTTAAGTTTGATCTCCTGAATCCCATATAATCCCCCAGATCACTGTCAGAAGTAATTCCTGAGAACAGAGCCAAGAATAATCCCTGAGCATCATCAGATGCCCCAAAACAAAGAGTTGGGATCAACCTAGCTATCAAACATGAAGATCATGAAAATGTGGTACATACATACATATACATACATATATACATGTCAATATGTGTACATATATAGACATACAATATGTGTATATATACATAGACAATAGATGTACATATATCCATATACAATATATACACACATATATGTACATATATACATATACAATATGTGTACATATATACTAATGTGATCTCTATACAATGAAATACTACATAGCTGTAAGAAATAATTCAGTCATGCAATTTGCTCCAACATGAATGGAACAAGAAGACATTATGTTAAAGTAAGTCAGAAGAAGGATAAATACATAATAATTTTATTCATATATAATATTTAGAATAACTGCATGAAGAAATGCAATGGTTTAAAAGGGAGTTGTCTAGAACTTTTTTATTTTAGAATAATTTTTATTTTGACCAACGTGGATTACAAATCTTTCACAGTATTATTTTAGGCACATAGTGACATTGAATCAGAGGCATTCTCACCACCAATGTTGTCTTCCCTCCACCCCTGTTCCCAGCATGCATCCCATATCCCCTTCTTTTACCCCCTGGATTGCTAGTATAAATGGTCCCCTCTGTGTCTAGCTTGTTGTAGATTGAGTATCGATTATATTGTCGCAGAACACTCTTGGACCCAGAGTATATTGAGGAGAAGGAAAGAACTTGAATGGAGAAGAAACACAATATGAAAATACAGGGCCAAGAGGTCACAGTTGCATTGGTGGTGTTAAAAATGACAACTAGATATCTAAGTCAGAGTCACGAACAATAAAATCATGAGACCTACAACCAAAACATAAAAGGGACCTCTTATGCTCGCAGGCTTGGGGCAGGGGTCGTGGCATGGGATGCATTCTGGGAACATTGAAGGAATGAAGTTGACACTGATGGTGGGATTAGCCCTGAGACATTGTATATCTGAAACCCAACCATGAAGATCTTTGTAAATCATACTGGTTTCAATAAACTGTTTCTAAAAAATAGTTCTTATACTGTAATTTTATTTTGTTTTTTAACATTTTTTCAGTTTTATTGGGGAAGTTCCTTTTCACTAAATTACCATGCTAGGAATAAATTCCAGTAACTTCCTTAGTGTAGAGAATTTGAACAATTAAACAATCTTATTTTCTTAAAGCACCTCAGTTGAGAAAGACCAATTATATTGATCCTATCTGATATTGTATTTCATTTTATATTGAAATAGATAAACAGGGATTTCCGGGCGCCCCAGAAGAACTCTGAGGACTAAGGGGATCTCTTCCTGCTTCTGTCTGTCCTGATTTCTTGGAGTTCTCCTTTGAGAACAGAGCCCTGGGAAGCAAACCCAGAAATCACTGCACTCTGAAGGCGCCAGCGCGCCAATGAGTGAGTAAGACCTTGCCGGGTGCAGACCTTTCCAATTGCAGGGCTGAGAGCTACCCCTCCGGGAGACTCCGCCCACTGCGCTCTGATTTCCGGGCACCTCTTTCTAACCAATAAACCCCATCACAACACACAGGAAAAACCACACTACTAGAGCAACAATGCGGAAAGCTCGTAGGTAAACACTAGGCACTGAGAATGAAGATGATGGCTTAGACGACCCTAAAAATCACAATCATCCGCTTAATCTCTCGGATAAGGAATTTAAAATAGAAATATGGAATATGTTTGTAAAACTCCAAGAAAGCATAGATCGATCTGAACAGAACACAAAGACAGAACTCAGAAAACTTCAAACTGAAATGGCAGGCCTGAAAAACACGGTAGCTCAACTTCAAACTGAAATGGCAGATGTGAAAAACACGGTAGCTCAACTGAAAACCTCAG
>PVKC010020675.1:0-18502 GCA_004027635.1 Crocidura indochinensis
ATGACCTTTTGCATGAAAGACAAACGCCTTACCTCCATGCTATCTCCCGGGCCCCAAGAATTTTTTTTTAAATCTGTAAATTCCAAATGTTTAAAGGATATTAAACTTATAGCTGCTTACTAATCAACTCGAAGTATCAGTAAATTTCAAATCAAATATGAAAGTTTCATTATTGCTAGATAATTTTTCCACTTTAAAAAAAGATGCTTTCATAAAGCATTTCACCACAAATACTAAGCACCCACTCACCATTGTGAAGTTCTCCTGTGACAGTGCCTTCTCCCTGCAGGCTACCATCCTGATCACGCCATTTCCAATCCAGGCCTCTAATCACACGAGCTCCTGGAACCATGTATTTCAGAACCTGAGAACGTACAAGACGCCTCTGTCTTCTAAGATTGGCTTCTGCTTCCTTTGCTGCTTTTCCTATGATACAGAAATTAGAGAAATATAAACAAAGTCACTGCTTTTCCTAAATTCAACTGTTTAGCAAGTAAAAAAAAAACTACTCCCATCTCTTTACCTAGTTGATCTTCACACACTCCATTTACAGTGCCATAAAGTTCAAATCCAGACAGTGAGAGGTAGTGTGTTTGTCCACTAGCATTCTTCCCCATCTGCTTAATTCGCACATGGCGCCATCCTTGCTTCTCATCCTTTGGTGGATCAAGAGGCCAAGTTGCTGTTGACCTGTGAATGTTGTTAGGGAAAAAATTGTGTAATGTTTTGAAACAGATGAATAGCCAGCATAAATAAAATTAAATTACATAATAAAAATTATGGCAAAATCTAATTTTCATATACAGTTAACAATTTATTAGAAAAGGCAAGGTATCAAAAATGAGGTGGCCAGAGCAGTAATATAGCAGGTAAGGTATAAATCTTTTATATGCAGCCAAGCAGGATTTGATCTTCAGTGTCCCATCATATGATTTCTGAACCCACCAGGAGTGATTCCTGAGTGCAGAGCTAGGTGTAACCCTGGTGCATCGCTGGGTATGGGGTCATTCCCAATAAATAAAAAAATGAAGGTAATCTAGAACATAAGCTTAAAATAAAAACCAGCAGGTTGGAGTTGCTGGCTAGTGTCAAAGTACATGCCTTGCATACATGAAAACTGTGGTTCAACCCCTAGCAGCACAAAGATATATAAATAAAAATAAAACTAATATTTTCAGTCAAATCTATATGAGATTCCTGGACATTAGAAAAATAACAATAGGGGCCAGGAGATATAGGAAAGTTGTAAGCCATTTGCCTTGTACATGACCAACACAGGACAGACCCCGGTTCCAATCTCGGCATTCCATATGGTCCCCCAAGCTTCCAGGAACAACTTCTGAGTGTAGAGCCAGGAGTAAACTATTGAGCACTGCCAGGTGTGACCCCCCCCCCCAAAAAAAAGAAAAAAGAAAAGGGAAGGAGAATAAGCAAAGCTATTTTAAAGCAAAACAAAAAGCAAATGGGACAGTTGAGTGAAAGCATAACAGGTAGGGTATTTGCCTTGCATACAGCCAACCAGGGTTCAATCACCAGCATCCCATTTAGTACCCTGACCCTGCCTGGAATGATTTCAGAGCACAGAGCAAGGTGTAACCCAACTACCAGTGGGTGTGGCCTCAAAATCAAAAATAAATAAAAATAAAAGCCACTAACAAAAATAAAAAGGTGGGATTATCTAGAATACTCTTGGCCCCAGAGTATAGTGAGAAGTACAGAAATTCATTGGAAGGGTGCTGGAGCAACAGCACATTGGGGTAAGGCATTTGCCTTGCACTTGGCCAAAACAGGATGTACCCTGGTTCAATTGACAGCATCCCATATAGTTCTCCAAACCTGCCAAGAGTGATTACTGAGCAGAGCCAGGAGTAACCTGAGTGTCACAGGGTATGACACAAACAAAACAAAACAACTACTACAGAACAACAAAGCAAAAAATTCAGTGGCAGAGAAAAATGTGATATAACAGAGAACAGGGGCTAAGGGAACTCAAATGCATTTGGTGGTCCTAAGACCCAAACTTAAAAAGGTACCCGTCGGAGCCAGATCGGTGGTGTTAGAGGTAAGGCATCTGCCTTGCAAGTGCTAGCCTCGGACAGATCTCTGTTAGATCTCCAGGGGTCCCATATGGTCCCCCAAGCCAGGAGTGGTTTCTGAGCGCATAACCAGGAGTAACAAACCCTGAGCGTCACTGGGTGTAGCCCAAAACAAAACAAAGCAAAAAAAAAAAAATGGTATCTGTCATGAAGGCAGGGTGGAGCTGAGGCATGGTGGTAGTGGTATGGAATGAACTCTGGGACCACTGGTAGAAGGATTTTGATATTGGGGTTAGTATCAATATGAGATTGATTAGTGGGATGGGATGGGATGTTTTAAGTGCTTAAATAATTCTATGTGTAAAACTCAACTAGGGATGACTTTGTAAATCACAATGCTTTAAATTAAAAATAACAGCTTCTGACCCAAGATGAACCCGGGTTCAATCCCAGGTATCTCATATGGTCTTCCGAGCCTACCAGGAGCTATTTCTGAGAGCAGAGCCAGGAGTAACACCTGAGCACTGCCGGGTATGGCCCAAAAACAAAATATAAATAAATAAAAATGAAAATAAAAAATAAAAACTGGGCTAGCAATGCAGCTGATATCGATTCAATCCCTGGCACAGCATATAGTCCCAAGTGAGGACCCAAAACCAAAAATGTAACAAAAAGATGTGATAAACATCTTTTAGAAATAAGATGGGGGGGTGGGGGAAGTAAGATGAAATGTTCAAAAGTATACTATTAATTTGACTAATAGTAAATTACTTGATTCATTTAAACTGAAGAATGAAAACTTATAATGGTAATAAACATGCTTCCTATGATAAAAAAAAAAGGTTTAGTTTTAACTAACACATCAAAAATTCAACTTTAAAACTTGAAAAGACAATCCTAATGTTAAGACTCCTATCATGCTACATTAATAATAAATTAACACTCAAAATGTGTTACACTCTACAATTTAAACTTATTAAAATTAAACATTTTAGAATAATGGCATTTTTTTAAAAAATAGTACAAGCCAGGGGCCAGCAAGGTGGCACTAGAGGTAAGGTGTCTGCCTTACAAGCACTAGCCAAGGAAGGACCACGGTTCGATCCCCGGGCATCCCATATGCTCCCCCCCCCCCCAAGCGAGGGGCAATTTCTGAGCCCTTAGCCAGGAGTAACCCCTGAGCATCAAACAGGTGTGGCCCGAAAAACAAAACAAAAAAAACAATATATATATATATATATATATATATATATATAGAGAGAGAGAGAGAGAGAGAGAGAGAGAGAGAGAGAGAGAGAGAGAACAAGCCAGATGTATAAAATGTAAAGGTATTTGCACTGGAGGGAGCCAGCATGAGTTCAGTCCCCAGCACAACATGTGGGTACCCTGAGCACTGCTCAGGGTCCCTTTTGAGCACACAGCCATATGGCCCTCCAAAAAAGGTAAACAGCACCAGAGAGCTAGTTCCAAGATCGATAAGTAAATGCTTTCTTGCAGGAGCCCAGGGTTCAATTCTGACACAGTTCTCAAGCACTAGCAGAAGTAACCCTACAACTCAGATGTAGCCAGCCACCCTCCCCTCAACCCCACAAACAGACTTAAATTTAATTACCACTCTCTAGCCAGCAACTGCCACTATTAGTTCGCTAAACATTCAAATATATTGAGTGGAGAAACTGAGGAAAGAGATAGTTTCATGCTAGTTTGCTAAACACATATAATTTTATTTAATAAACTTGGCTTATTACTCTTGTTTAATCTAAATTTAAAATTCATTCTATTGAGAAGTTGATATGGCAGAGCATATGCACAAGAGCTCTTAGGTCTGACTTTTTTTTTAAGAATATAGTATTGCTTAAGTATCATATACTATTGCTTAAATATCTCACAGAGGACTCTAAAGTATAATAATTAAAAAAATAAACAAAGCTCTTTATTGAGTTTTGCAATTTGCAAAGACTCCTCAACTAACCCTGGTTCATTGAGACTGCAGTCATCAACATGGGTATACAAAGAAGTCCAGTTCTGTCCATCTTTGGATACCTGGAAAACCCAATTTCTCAGTGCAGACCTTCCATAACCACGAGCATGACGAAGTGTATATGCTGATGGTATCACCCAGAGGCCAAGATCTATGGCAAACCAAGCATTCTTGTCATCATTACTATGACAATTTAAAGCTGAATTATCACGGCTTAATATGTCTTCTAAGCGGCCATAAGGTAGATTTCTTCCTTCTGATGATGTTACTACTACAAGTCCATAAGCAGCTGGGTTTACCCATTCATAAGCAGTTCTACAAAAAATAGAGAAAAAAATTAGTAGAAAACATTTTGTTTTTTTGTTGCTGGGCCATACCTACCAATGTTCAGAGGACCATATGGGATGCCAGAGACTGAATCTAGGTTGGCTGTATGCATGACAAACAGCCTACCCACGATACTATTATTCTGGCCCCAGTAGTTAATATCATTAAAATAAACATAATGGTTCAAATTAAAGTTCAATTTTAATAATGTAAGTATCGTTTTTCCTAAAAACTAATCTGGATCTCAAGTTAAACCTTAGAGGCAAAATTAATTAAACTGAAGGACACTCAAGAGTAGTGCATTTAATAATAATAATAACAACAATAACAATAACAATAATAATAATAATAATAATAATAATAAAGAGAGTAGTGCACTTTATTCTACTACATTTTTTTCACAAAAAGTTCTCTAGTTACAAAGAATCACTTACTTGGCATTTGTTCCAATCCAGTAAATCAGACCATTTTCATCAAAATCATGCTGGTGCCTAAATGTAAAATTTTGCCCTTCTCTTAATTTTCGAACAAAAACAAATGAAGATCTGTCAAAATCATACCACTGCTTTGCTACCTAAACCAAAGAAAATGGGAAAGATATGTAAGTAATTCCATTTGAAAGCGCACTGCCTATTTTTCCCTATCCCATTAATGTAAATTATTTCATTGTTACAAATACTCAAGAATATTTTGGGGAAAAAAATAAAGACAGGCATAAATAGGGAGGTCTTGGGCACTCTGTTGGTTATCAGGTAACCGTAAATAACAATATTATAAATGTAAACACCATTTAAACATATTAATGCAATTGAAAAATAAACTTCAATAACAAGGGATCTATATCAGAGTATTTATCTTTTTTTTTAAGATAGAAAAAAACAAACTTGATTTTACCAAGCGTTTTCCCTCATTAATCAGTATTAATTTAACAGTTGCATAGTAGTTAATTTTATAATGATCAATTTTATATCCCTTTATATAATTTTATTCACTATCTTAGTATTATAAATATAATAATTTCATAAGAACCATCTATGGTTTCTAAGTATTACTTTTTTAAGAAAAAATCTTTCAAGGGGGCCAGAACAATAACAGCAGGTGGCATTTGTCTTGCACATGGCAATCCCTGGCATCCTGATGGTCCCCCAAGCCTGCCAGGTGCAATATCTGATGAGCACAGAGGCAGGAGGAATACCTGAATACTGCCGGGTGTGGCCCCAAAAACAAACAAAAAAATCCCCCAAAAGAAAATCATTGGAGGGGACCGGGAGATAGCATGGAGGTAAGGCGTTTACCTTTCATGCAAAAGGTCATCGGTTGGAATCCCGGTGCCCCATATGGTCCCCCGTGCCTGCCAGGAGCAATTTCTGAGCATGGAGCCAGGAGTAACCCCTGAGTACTGCCGGGTGTGACCCAAAAACCAAAAAAAAAACAAAAAAAGGTCATCGGTTCAAATCCCGGTGCCCCATTTGGTCCCCTGTGCCTGCCAAGAGCAATTTCTGAGTAACCCCTGAGCACTGCCGGGTGTGACCCAAAAACAAAAAGAAACAAAAACAAAACAAAACAAAACAAAACAAAAAAAAAAAAAGGAAATCATTGGATCAAAATTGTACTGGCACAAGTCTGGATTCATACTTCCCAACTACATTTCTTTTTTTTGGTTTTTTGGGCCACACCTGTTTGATTCCTGGCTAAGCGCTCAGAAATTACCCCTGGCTTGGGGGACCATATGGTACGCCTCGGGATAGAACCGTGGTTGCGATCTTTCCTTGGCCAACGCTTGCAAGGCAGATGATACCTTACCTCTAGCACCACCTCGCTGGCCCCTTCCCAACTACATTTCTAAAGGATTAAATCATGATAAAAAAAAAGTTTATTTCACCAGAGGGATGAGAGAAGCTCACCATTTTCAACAGATATTGTTCCAGAGATTCAACTGTGGCTAAGGGTTCCATCTTCAACATTCTGCCTGTTCTATCTATCAAGGCAGTTTCACCAGGTGCACGTTCCAGCCGAAATCTTAATCTTCTTGTAAGTATCTAAGCAAAAATCGTAAGAATGGTTAGAATATAGGTTACTTTCCCCCGAAAATTGTAAAACAAATACATTACATGACCAGAATAAGAAGAAATAAGCCTGAACACTTCCAGGTGTGGCCCCAAAGCCAAAAAATAAAAGTTAAAAATTATGAATAAATAAATAAACAAACAAACAAAGAAAATTAAAAGGGGCAGGGCAGAGCAGTGACGGAGAGGTAGGGCATTTGCCTTGCATTTGGCTGACCTAAGATGGATCTTGATTCGACCCCCCCCCCCCCCGCGTCCCATATGGCCCCCCAAGTCAGGAGCGATTTCTGAGCACAGAGCCCTGCGCATTCCCAGGTGTGGCCCAAAGACAAACAAACAAACAAACAAAAAATTAAAAGGGGGCCAAAGCAATAGCGCAGTGGTAGGGCATTTGCCTTGCACGCAGCTGACCGGGGAAGGACTTTGGTTAGACCCCCAGTGTTCCATATGGTCCCCCAAGGCAAGAGCAATTTCTGAGTGCGTAGCCAGGAGTAACCCCTGAGCGTCATTGGGTGTGACCCAAAAACAAAAAACAAACAAAAAAATTAAAAGGTTACTGAGTGATACTTGGACTTAAATAAAACTTAGAATTTCAAACAACTTTAAACACTGTTTAAATAAAATTACTAAATAAGAGACAACCAACATTCAAAATTGCAAGAAAGTATTCAATCTACTGTTTTACTAACCACTATTTAAGGCTAGTAATTTAGTTGTAATTTCAATATAAATCTTAATTCCTACAGGCATAAAAATAAATAAACACTTGGGTATTATTTCACAATGTGAGATTTACCACAGGGCACATACTCTACCATTCTGGTTTGGACTCTTATAGAGTCCTGAAATGATAAATGTAAAATAAAAATGTTCGTGCTCTGGCTAGGGAGAAAATTTAAAGGTTGAGTACAGGATTGTATGCATTTCAATCCTAGTACTAGTACTGGCTTATGGAATTCTAAACTTCTGAATACAGAAGACATACATTGACATACAGAGAAGAAAATAAATGTGGTTTAAACTGTTTTTTACATGATTCTGACAAGTTGATACGTACTGAAACAGAAATCTAACTTAATTCTACAAAAAACACAATTTTTTCCTACTTTCAACGAGTCATTTATTTACAATGTATCAAATTATGCTTTATGACTTATAGCATTTACTTAATAATGTAATACTATCCAAATTCAACTTGTCAAACAAAAATAGTATAAATACCATTACCATTCAAGAATCAAGAAAATTTCAAATGACATTTAAGTTAGTCTTTAGTATTTAAGCACAATACTTACTTAAAACAACATTAAATTAGATCTTATTTTAAAATAATCCTAAATACATAAAACAAAAGTAACTATATTTTCCATGACTACCTGGAGGTTATATGAGGACCCTGGTGTATCATACAAATGAAGAGGTAGGCGTTCAATAGATTCTAGTACCGCTATTAATTTTCGAATTAATGCAACTGCTGGTCGACTGCAAAGAAAAAAGAAACTATGAAGTTTTTATATACTTTCATGGAAAAACTAGACTACCCAGTATCAATAAGAACTTATATTAAGTTAAAGACATTTAACATTTCATTAGATTATTCATGAATAGTCAAAAATACTTTCAATTCAATTTTCCATGCTTAAAATATTTCATTTCTGGGCCCGGAGAGATAGCACAGCGGCGTTTGCCTTGCAAGCAGCCGATCCAAGACCAAAGGTGGTTGGTTCGAATCCCGGTGTCCCATATGGGCCCCCGTGCCTGACAGGAGCTATTTCTGAGCAGACTACCACCCCTGAGCACCGCCGAGTGTGACCCAAAAACAAAAACAAAACAAAAAAAAAAGAATTTCATTTTTCTTTTTTTTGTTTTGTTTGGTTTGGTTTGGTTTTTGGGCCACACCCGATGACGCTCAGGGGTTACTCCTGGCTATTCGCTCAGCACGGTGGCGCTGGAGATAAGGTGCCTGCGCTAACCTAGGACGGACCACGGTCCGATCCCCCGGTTCTCCATATGGTCCCCCGTGCCCGCCAGGAGCGACTTCTGAGTGAATAGCCAGGAGTAACCCCTGAGCGTCATCGGGTGTGGCCCAAAAACAAAAACAAAAACAAAAAAAAAAAATTCACCACAAAATGCTACTGATATAACTAAACTATTATGTAATACAATAAATATAAGTATATATAAAGCAGTAAAATTCTGAAAGTGTTATTTTCCAGCAAGGCAATACTGATAAAAAGTTACTGATAAAAAAGCAATACTGATAAAAAAAATACTGATACCACAATTTAACAATCAAGAAGTAGCAGTTAAATGACATGATAAGTGGTTAGGGTGTTTGCCTTGAATGCAACTGATCCAGACTCAATCCCAGCATCCCGTATGGTCCCCCAAGCCCACCAGGAGTGATTCCTGAGTGCAGAGCCAGTAGTAATCCCTAAGAATCACCGGGTATAGACCCTCCCCCCAAAACAAAACTTTAAAAAAAAGAATTAGTGGTTATGGGGCAAGAAACCTGTTTGATCTCTGGCACCACTCAGTGCCCAAGTATTGCCAGATACAGTTCTGCAAACCTCCACACTAAGGTCTAACCCAGGTAATTCCTAGCACCACAAAGTCTGAAGAGTATCTATGTTATTCTTGGTCAGTACAGAATTACCAGCTACAGCAACCAATCATAATGCCCCCAACTCCCAGATCAGGCTACCATAACACTACTTGAGAGAGCTCACCAAACAAAACAAAACCAGCAAAAAATACAATGAAAAATAATTTGCAATTATTAATTGAATAATACTACTTAAAGGAATTAGTACAAAATCATAATCCTATTCTAACAACTATATTTTAGTACCATTAATTACTTGTAAAAAGCTAACTATTCTGCTTGCTTCGTTAGGCACATATACTAAAATTGGAACGATACAGAGAAGATTAGCATGACCCCTGCCTAAGATGACACGCAAATTCGTGAAGTGTTCCATATTTTTAAATGAGACATTAAAAAAAAAAAAAAGCTAACTGGGGCCCGAAGAGATAGCACAGCTGATCCAGGACCAAAGGTGGTTGGTTCGAATCCCGGTGTCCCATATGGTCCCCCGTGCCTGCCAGGAGCTATTTCTGAGCAGACAGCCAGGAGTATCCCCTGAGCACTGCCAGGTGTGGCCAAAAAACAAACCAAAAAAAAAAGCTATTTAATGTAATATCTGATAAAATTGCTTTAAATCTATAATATATAATATGTATCATTTTAATGACATTAAAATAATATGATTTTAAAGATTTAATATTTAAAAGTAAATTAAACTGTAAAATCATATTTCATCAAACCATGTCCTAACTTCAACAATTATTTAAAACATTCCTAGAAATTGTTTTCTCCTTATGCCAGAGAGCATGTTATATAATCAAGTTGTTTTTTGTTTGTTTATTTTGCTTTTTTGGAAAGTTCTGAGTCAATATACCCACCAGGCAGTACTCAGGGCTTTACTTCTGGCTCTGCACTCAGGGATCACTTTCACTCATGGTGAAGCTCAGGGAACCATTGGGTGCAGACGACTGAACCAGGATCAGCTGTGTGCAAGGAATGTAGTATCTACCCAATGAACCATATCTCCATCTCATCACCCAGAAATTTTTTAGATTTTTTTGTACAAAAGAAATTTTAAGATCATCCTTACAATATCTGAGAATTAACAATTATCAAATATTGCATCAATATTAAATTATCTTTCTGGGGGAGGGCATTTTATCACTCGCTGAGGCATCCATTCTACCAATAAGGCTAAATCCCCAGCCCTACTAAGTATATGCTAAGGGTATATAATTTTTTTCAATAATAACTTTATTTAAACATTATGGAAGGTAGTTATGCTCACCACTATACAGCCAATGCCGCTTATTTAAGCATTATGGTTACAAAACTGTTCATGCTTGCGTTTCAGCGCACTTTACCAGTGCACATTTCCTGCCACCAGTGTCCATCTTTCCCTCTTACCTCTCCCACCTCCTCCCCTCTTCTTTTTAGACACTGTCGTTTGCACTACTGGTAATGAAGGGGTACCATACACATCCCTTTATCCCCTTTCAGCACCCAATTCTTATCCAGAGTGATCAATTTCAACTATCACTGAAACTGCTCACAGTGGACTGACCACTCATTACACTAACTGCATTTACCATTCTTTGTGACAAGCTTCCTACCACGGACTGATCTTCTTGATCTTCAAGAGATATCTAATTTATATGAAGCAAAAAGACGGATGTGAAATTTTCCTTATTCCATTAGACTTAATAATGTTGTTTTTGGGTTTCTTTTGGTTTTTCAGGAGGCCACACCCAGCAATGCTCAGGTGTTACTCATGACTCTGCACTCAGGAATTAATACAAGCAGTGCTTGAGGGATTATACAGGATCCCAGGAAGGAACCCGGCAGGCTATGTGTATTATCACAATGGCCCTAGACTCAATGTCTTACAAACTTTCCTCTTATTACACAAAACATCGTTGCTCTTTTCATTAGGAATAAAAATTCTCATGTATAAATAATATATTTTGTTTGTTTGTTTTTAGGCCACACCCAGTGAGGCTCAGGGGTTACTCCTCAGAAGTTGCTCCTGGCAGGCACGGGGGACCATATGGGAACCGGGGGATCGAACCGTGGTCCGTCCTAGGCTAGCGCAGGCAAGGCAGCAGGCACCTTACCTCCTGCACCACCTCCCGGCTCCCTATAAATAATATATTTAGACAATTTTGAAGAAACCTGCAAACACCAAAATTTAAAATAAAAGTATCTGGGGGAATTACCTTTCTTCGTCTTCATTTTCACTAAAGGCTGTTTTAAAGACATTTATTCTCTCTACCAGCTGACTACAATCTTGTTTCAGATCTAAATCCAGGCTCTAAAAAGAAAATATTGTAAGGCTATTAAAAAAAATTTATCACAAAATTATGCATTAATAAAAACATACAAAATTAATCACATAATCTAAGTAAATAATTTTATTTTAATTAAAATCCCTTTTATTATATAACTAGCAGACTATGATAATATACAATATTTCCCTTACATATCTAAATAAGTTTTTCTCAAAAAAAAAGACAAGACATAAAGTTACTTTAAATTTATTTACAAAGATCATTTTTCATTTTATAGTATGGATATTTTCTACTTGAACAAACTATTTCGAGTTTTAGAATAAATTAATGACAAAAGTCTTGGTAAAATATAGATTACCATCTGCTACTCTGTTCTTTTTATTTCTTTTATTTATTTTTTTTTTTTGGCCACACCCGGTGACACTCAGGAGTTACTCCTGGCTATTCGCTCAGAAGTCGCTCCTGGCAGGCACGGGGGAACAGGGGATCGAACCGCAGTCTGTCCTAGGTTAGTGCAGGCAAGGCAGGCACCTTACCTCCAGTGCCACCGCCCCCCTCTTTTATCTTTTTTATTTAAAAAATTTTTTGAGGTTCAGTCCCAGTGTTCAAGCACCCATCCCTTTAACAGTATACAGTTATAGCCGTCTATGTCGCAAGTTTCCCACCTGTACAACAACCCTGCCTCTATGGCAAACCCTTTCACTCTCTAACTCTCTCCCATCTTTTTCCTTTTAGGCGCTGTGATTTACAACAGTGCTATTGAACGGGCATACAAATCACATTACCTCCCTTTGCTACTCAGATTTTTAAAATTTCTTGACAAAACTAAGTAAATAGCGCATTGACAAAAGCTGAGCTCCTAATATCTTTCGTAACTAAAACTATATACATATATATATATATATATAATTTCATAATGCTTTAACTTACATTATTTAAAACAGTAAGTAGTGCTTGAACCAAGCCACTACTACACATTTCATATGGTGAAATTGTGTTTTCATCCTTTAAAAGTACTATTAAATTTTCTAAAGCTGTCTTCATTAAATCTCGCCAGGTGTTCTCACTTTCAATACACTACAAGATAAAAGAAAAATTTAATAAATACAACAAAAAATAAAACACTTAATTTCTCAAAAATATAATAATTAGTTATAAATAAATCATTTACATTAGAACCAGCAAATATTTCTGTAAAGGGTCAGATACACATACTTAGACTGTATAGTCTGTCACACCTATTCAAGTTGGCTACTGAAGTCATCAAAAAGCAGAAACAGGGGCCAGGGCGGTGGCTTGAGCAGTAGAGTGTTTGCCTTGCACATGCTAACCTAGGACAGACCCCGGTTCAATCCACCAGCGTCCTATATGGACCCCCAAGCCAGGAATGATTTCTGAGTGTATAGCTAGGAGTAACCCCTGAGCATCATTGGGTGTGGTCCAAAATCTCCCCCAAAAAGGGGGGGGGGGGCAGAAACAGACACTAGATCAGAAAGTGAGCAGCATTATAAACAATAAAATTTGAAGGGCCGGAGCAGTGGTGCTAGCGGTAAGGCGTCTGCCTTATAAGCGCTCACCTACAAAGGACCTCGGTTTGATCCCCAAGCACCCCATATGGTCCTCCAAGCCAAAAGCTATATCTGAGCACATAGCCAGGGTAACCCCTGAGCGTCACTGGGTGTGGCCCAAAAACCCAAATAAAAATAAAATGTGAGATAATAATACCATATTTTCTGGTGTATATGACGACCCCCTAATTTTACATCTTTTCTGTTACTCCATATTGCCTTGCTGCAGCAGTTATTGTGTTCCTTGGCAAAGTTTACAACGTCCCTGTACTGCAACTGTATGTACCACAGTGAACCAATCACAACAAGCAAAGGTTCAAAGGTTATACTGTAATAAACTTCCTCTCTGACTCTGACCAATCTGAGCAGTCATTTTACAGCGTAGATTTGGTACAGAACATTGTATAATTTGTATGCATAAAAAAGTCTGCTTGGATTGGCTGAGTTAGAGAGGCGGTCCGAGCAGCCTTGCAGTGATTGGTGCAGGATCGAGTTGGAAATAGCCAGATGTAGCCAGAAGACGGCGTATTGGGATGTACTCGGCATATAAAACGACTCCCGTTCCGCCATCCGTGGAGGCCTGAACTAATTAGAAGACAGACATGGCTGGAAGGCTGTGGTCTAAAGCCATTTTTGCTGGCTATAAATGAAGTCTCCGAAACCAGAGGGAACACACAGCTCTTCTTAAAATTGAAGGTGTTTATACTCGGGATGAAACTGAATTCTATCTGGGCAAGTGATGGGCTTATGTGGACAAAGCAAAGAACAACACTGTGACTCCTAGTGGCAAGCCCAACAAAACCAGAGTGATCTGGGGAAAGGTAACCTGTGCCCATGGAAACAGTGGCATGGTTCGAGCCAAATTCCAAAGCAACCTTCCTGCTAAGGCAATCGGTCATAGAATCCGTGTGATGCTGTACCCCCCAAGGATTTAACTTACTGAAAAGTAAATAAATAAAATGTAGATACTTTAAAAAAAACAACCCCTGATATTCGGGGTTTTTTCCCCCCCGTTTCAAAAGTCATCTTATTACGCCTGAAAATACTGTATATAGACTTTCAGGCTAAAGAGAGAACGAGAGGTTGCCACATTGGTCAAGCAGGCAGCCAACACCAATTAATTCCCAGCACCACATGCCTAGTAAAGATTCCCCATGCACAAAGCTAGGCGGAGTCCCAAAGCACACGCTGATCACCACAAGGTGTGATCGAAAAACCCAGAAAGTAAATAAAGAATAGGTATAGCCAGCAGAAGTGATCCTGGCATGTTAGCTAAAAATAAGCCCTGAACACAGCCAAATGTGACCCAAAAACCAAATAATAACACAGTAATAATAAATATATATGATTAATCACAAGATTATTTCTAAAATGAAAAGCAGGCCAAATTTAATGCATGGGTAATAGTATGCAATGCCCTAAATATCAAAATATAAAGGGTACCAATAAATGATACTAAGGGGCCAGAGCAAATAGCACAGCAGGTAGGGCGTTTGCTTTGCACCATGCTGATCTGGGTTCAATATCTGACAACCCATATGGTCCCCTGAACACTGCAGAAATCACCCCTTAGCACAGAGCCAGCAATAACCTTTGAGTATCGCAGGGTGTGAACCAACCCTCCCCCAAAATCTAAGATCAAAGAATATAATAAAATCTAAAGGCAAACTTACTTGTCTATTAGTATGAAGTTCCCAAGATGATTCTAATTGAGTTGCTATATTTCTGAGTGTTACCACTACTCCACGAGGCATGCTTTCTACAGCCTTAAAGTGGTCGTCATATAAATCTCGAGCCATAGTTCGAACCTACCAAAATGAAAATAGCAAATGTAAATTTTCACTAAAATCAGTAATTTTACCAATCTTTTACATTGTATTTATTTACAATTTTTAGAAGATATTCTCTCATGGTGAATAAGTAAACATGAGATTATACATACTTTGAATGATGATAAATAGGAAAAAGAAGAAGGCCTAATATACTACAAAGTGTCAGAAGGGGGAGTCTAAGCATTTTTGGTTAATGAAATTACAGGTGACTTTATTTATTTATTTATTTATTTATTTAGTTTTGTGATTTTTGGGTCATACCCGGCAGTGCTCAGGAGTTACTCCTGACTCCATGCTCAGAAATTGCTCCTGGCAGGCACGGGGGACCATATGGGGCACCGGGATTCGAACCGATGACCTTTTTGCATGAAAGGCAAACGCCTTACCTCCATGCTATCTCCCGGGCCCTATTTATTTATTTATTTATTGCTCATTTGTGCTTAATTGGTTCACCATAAACATCTAAACTTTTGAAGCAATTCAATTAATTTTTTTTTCTTTTGGTTTTTGGGTCACACCCAGTGACGCTCAAGGGTTACTCCTGGCTATGCGCTCAGAGGTTGCTCCTGGCTTGGGGGACCATATGGGAAACCGGGGGATTGAACCACGGTTCGTCCTAGGCTAGTGCAGGCACCTTAATTCCAGCTCCACCGCCTGGCCCCCAATTTGTGAACTCAAAAATCTCATGTTTACTTATGTCACCATGAGAGAATAACTCTAAACTTAGGTCAAAATTATTATACACACAAGTAATTTTTTAAAAGATTATCTCCTATTAGTATTAGGTCTTAAATCTCATAAAATTTAGAACATATCTTTTAAATATATGTGTATATATTTAAATAGCATAAATTTAGACTTCAATGACTTCAGGTACATGAAAAACTAAGTACCAGGGAGATAGTACAGTGGCTAAGGCACTTTGTATACAGCTGACCTCAGTTTGATTGCCAGCACCATATGACAAGAACCTCCAGAAGTGATCCCTAGCAGAGTCAGGAATAAGTTGTGAGCAAAGCTGAAAATGGCCCAAATTTCATGCCATCCCAGCCCTAACCAACAATATACCTTGGTACCATATAAAATATAAAACAACATAGATAAAGTAATATAAAGGGGCTGGAGCAGTGGCACAAATGGTAAAGCGTCTGCCTTGCCCGCACTAGCCTAGGACAGACAGCAGTTCAACCCCACCCCAATCTCAATTTTTGAGCTCATAGCCAGGAGTAACCAGAGTGTCACCAGGTGTGGCACCAAAACAAACAAACACAAAAAAGACAAAGGCAAACAAACAAAAAAGTAAGACAAAATGAAAAAAAAAAAAAAGGCAGGAATAACTGGAGTGATAGTAAGGCACTTGCCTTGTATGCGGCTGACCCGGGTTCAATTCCCAGTACGCCCTAGAGTCTCTAAAGTCCTACCAAAAGTGATCCCTCTACCCTCTTGAAAATAAGCAAAAATGAAATGATGAGAGCTTGAAGAGAATGCATGGAAGTAGGGTGTTTGCTTTGCATGCAGAAAAACGGTGGTTCGAATTCCGGCATCCCATATTGGTCCCCCAAGCCTGCCAGGAGCAATTTCTAAGCGTAGAGCCAGGAGTAAACCCTGAGCAATGCCGGGTGTTACCCAAAAACTAAAACCAAAAAAAAAAGACCAACACACAAGAAAAATGCTAAAATACATTAAATTCAAGTAGATTATGTTACAGCTTAAGTTTTGTTTTCGTTTTTGGACAATATCTGGCAGTGCTAAGGGGTTACTTCCTAGCTCTGCACACAGGAATCACTCCTGGCAGTGATTTGGGGATCATATGGGATGTCAAGGATCAAACCTGAATGGACCATGGTGCAAGGTGAACAAGCATACATATTTGAAATCTTAAATAGGTCAATGAAAAAAAAAGTCAGCAATTCCCACAAACATACCTTTTGCTTTGTTTTTTCTAACTTGGATTTTAGTTTTCTGCCTCTTTTGCCAGTCCATCCAGTCACAAATTCTGAACCTAAAAAAAGAAGTTTTTCACAGGATGTTTTATTGTAACATTATTCTTTTCCTATTGGTGCATGTGTTTTCTAGAGACTGAACCTAGCTTTCTCTGCACTTTGCCATCATGCTACATTCCCAGAGTACATACTCACCCAGAGATGTCTCTGCAGTAAACGAATGTTTGGTTCCTCTATTAGATTCAAATACAAAACCAGGTAAATCTTCTTTCAATATTGTTGCTTGCTGACCATCTGAATTATGAATAGCAATTTCTCCTTCTTTCAAACATGTTAGTGACCAATTCCCTACAGTAAGTTTAGCAGGTCCTGGTGCTGACAGTATAGGTTGGCTCGAAGTAGACGGCTTTACTTGACCTCGGGCTCTTTGTAATTTCTCTAAGAATTCACTTCTGCTTTCTACAGAGACAAAATGATTATTTTTAAAATCTCATTCATTTCACATATTTATTTTTAGGTAAAAAAGCAACTATTTTCTGAAATTTAAATTTATTGTTTTTAAAGATTATGATTTTATTTTTAAGTTTAAGCATAAAAGCATTCATGCAGTCATAATTTTTGTTTGTCTTGTTTTTTTGGTCTTGGTTTTTAGATTTTTGGATCGCTCCCAGTAGTGCTCATGAGGGAACATATGGAATGCCAGGGATTGAAACCATGTTAGCTATGTGCAAGGCCAGTGCTTTATCTGTTGTACTATCAACTGAGCCAACCATAAGTTTTTTAGGTATAAGGATTTAGGAGGTAATATAACAAGAAACATTACATTTCTGCAACTCATCATTACTTTTGATAAAAAGGCAGCAGTAACTAAAAGGCTGGAGAAATTTAAAGAATGTAAAGTACTATTCCTTTACTCACAATAAATGGGCATTTTAGGGAGTTGGAGAGGAGGCTCATCACTAGAGCACATGAGGTCCTGGGTCACAAAACGAACATACACTCTCACATTTATGAAACGCTTCATGACTAATTTTCGAAGGCAGGAGCCCACCTGACTATGATCAGGTTATGATCACTCCTGGCAGTCTCATGGAACCATAAGGGTGCCAAGAGTGAACGTAGGTCAGAGAAGTACTAAGGCAAGAATCACTCCCAATGTATTATTGCTCCAGCCTCAATGGTATTTCTCTTTATATTAAAGTAAACTGGGGGGCCCGGGAGATAGCATGGAGGTAAGGCGTTTGCCTTTCATGCAAAAGGTCATCGGTTTGAATCCCGGTGCCCCATATGGTCCCCCGTGCCTGCCAGGAGCAATTTCTGAGCATGGAGCCAGGAGTAACCCCTGAGCACTGCCGGGTGTGACCCAAAAACCAAAAAAAAACAAAAAACAAAAAAAACTGAGATAAAATGGTCAAAATTATAAAATCTATTAATATTTATTACTAGAAACAAAATATTACCTGAGCTATCTGATCCACCTTCAGGACTACCACTTGAATACATGGTGGCAAGTTTTCCATCCAAGATAAATCTGAACCATCCATTACTACCATTTGATAATTCCAAGGCTGCTGCATCACTCCATATATATAAGCAATCCCTTCCTCTAATGATTGACCAGTCTCTCCAATGATATGGTTTGCCTTGTTGCAATTCTTTAGCATCTTCCTGTGGTTCATCTTCCTAAAAGTTAATGCAACATGGAAAATAATTTTCTATTTAAAATATTCATAAATGTTGTTAACGCCTAACTATTAATCAAATTTTGAAATAAAGCACCTTAAACCCAAACATATCATAAAGTAATTGCCTATACTTTAATATTTATTCTGATTCTACAAACATTTGTTTTTGTTTGTTTTTTGGGCCACACC
>PVKC010020676.1:0-18515 GCA_004027635.1 Crocidura indochinensis
GGCTTGGAGTTCTTTAACTGGCTCACTTTTAATTATATGCAGGATGGTCAACAGAAGTATGCCTTTATTATCAACTTTGGTTTTATTATCTTTTTTAAGATGTTATGGTTTATAGTACTATTAATAATAGTTTTTATGTGCGTAATTTCAATGCCATAACCATCACCAGTGTACCCATCACTCTTTCTTTTCACTCCCTCCTCCAACTCAGTTTAATGGATCAGTTCTCCCAGATGTTGCCTTTGGACCTTTGTTGCTTACATGTTATAAGTTCTCACTTATGAGAGAAATCATTCTGTATCTATCCTTTCCTCCAGACTGATTTCCCTTAACACCCAGAAGACTTAACAACATCAACGGCCTGCTTTCAGGACAGGGCTTTCTGCATTGCCCTACAATTGTGAGGTGAAATTAGAGGACACTCCACATCATCCTGACTTTGATGTAGGATATGCACAGATTCCAGGATCTTTAACTACAGAAACCTGACACCAACAACAGCAACTGTGTGAAAAATAAAAGTGTATTGGCACTACAGACAATGACTTGGGTTGGACAATCTAGTATGCCTGGAGCCTAGAGTTGGTCTTATGCCAGAAAACTTCAGGGGTAAGACCTCTTTGTATTATGCCAAGGCTTTTTCTTTCCATGTCCCCCATATTTCACTGGGCCTATGCAAACAGCAATTGCCACTCTAACACTGTTTTTGCTGTGCTCCTTTGACTCATCTCCTTAAAAAAAGAGAGAGTCATAAGAAGAAAATAATAACTTTGCCTTTGTTCTTCCTGAAACAAATGTATTATAATAAATTGTGTCAACTATGTGATACACTTTCTTTAAATAAATTAAAAAAGAAAAGTCAAAAGCAAACTAATATAATAGTACTAAACTTCAGATAAGGAAGTCTCAAAGTCTATCACTTAAACTTTTGAGGTAAACTTAAATTAATATGCATGTGCATGGAACTATAAAAACTACTATGCCTTCAATGTTAAAGGAGTTACATAAATTTTGTGGCTTTAGATTGCTTTGTGTACTGCTAATAAATGTTATAATGTACTACAATCTGGGGACTTGAGGGACAAAGTAATTGTGCATGTGTTTTGTTTTATTTTTCTTAATGTTTTTTGGCTGAAAGTTCAAAATTACGGTGTCAGCAAGGGGATTTCTTCTGAGAATTCTGTTTTTGGGTGATTGTCTTCCCACTATAACTTCACCTTATCCTTTTTTTTTGTCTTCATAAAATAGAAAAAAAAAAAGAAAATATAAAACTGTAGACTATACCTATGATGGAATGTTTAGCAGTGCCTAAACATTAAAAAAACATAAAAAAAATGCAATTTCCCTCATTGATGTCCATTGAGATGCTAGGATGTGTTTCCAGCTTAAGCATGCTATACTTTACTTCTATCCATGTTGCTGAAAATTGCACTGTTCTGTTCTTTCACATAACTGCACAGTATTCCATTGTGTGTGTGTATATATGTTATATATATATATATATATATATATATCCACCATAATTTCTTGACCCATTCATCTGTATTTAGATTTTGCATAAAAGCCCTTTGGATGGGTCTGAATGGTGGTGGATGGTGATAGATGGTGATGGAGGGATGAAAGGCATTTCTCCTCCAGCCCAGGACCACTGTCACCAACTCCCTCTCCAGCCGGTGGGTCAGCAGCTTCAGGATAGCGGTGGGGAGAAAACTCACAGGCATTCAGGGTTCAGGAAATATCAGCTTTATTCAAGCCCTGGCCAACATGTGTGTGGTCTATCATAACCATTTACACTGATCCCTATTCAGCCCTGCATTGTACCTTGACTTTCAGTCATCTCTCCTCCTGCTGCTTTCCCTCTCCAGAATATCCCAATCCCTCTTCCGGCCAAACCTTTGGTGACCTACCAAAGACCCCTCCCAGAAATGGGCAGGTCTTATTAGCAGATAACGTTATAGGAAGAATGGGGGATGGTCTAACATTTGGACATTTGAATTGTCCCCATATCTTGTACTAAGTGTGGCAATAAATATAAAAGTGCATCCACCTTTTCTAATTACTAGTTTTGTGTTTGGGCGCTACATGACAAGACGTGATTTAGCTAGATTGTATGGTAGTTTTAGTTCCATTTTTTAGTTTTTTATTTTATTTGTTTATTTATTTTGGTTTTGGGGTCACACCCAGCAGCGCTCAGGGTTACTTCTGGATCTATGCTCAGAAATCGCTTCTGGCAGGCTCAAGGAACCACATGGGATGCCGGGATTCAAACCACTGACCTCTGTATCAAAGGCAAACACCTTACCTCCATGCTATCTCTCAGCCCCAGTTCCATTTTTTTAGATATATTTCCATACAGCTTTTCAGAAAAGTTGAACCAGACAACATTCTCATCAACAATGAATGAGGGTTTCTTTCTCACAACAATCCCAAAAATACTGCTTGCTTCCAGAATCTTTGACATATGCCATTACCATAGTTATGAGATTATCATTTTTATTTGAAGATTAAGTGGTTTATGGAGAGAGTACATGATTGAAAGGTGATGAAGGTGGATAAGGGCATTTGGCTTTATATGCCAACTTGGATAGGCTATGGTATCCAGTTATTCAGTAATCATATTGAATTTGAGTCTAGCTGTTGTTTGAATATTGAGAATTTCAGTTAACATCTACAAGTAATTCAATTTAAGAGATGACTATTTCCAAAAAATTTGAATACACTCTTTATAATACACACCCTATAAGACCTTAAGAATACATGCCTAAGAGCTGGGAAAAGCAAGCAATGGCATTCTCTTTTAGAAGTTCTGCAGTATTTTTCATAAACCTATGTTAGATCTGATTTCTTTTTTTTTTTTTTTTGGTTTTTGGGTCACACCTGGCAGTGCTCAGGGGTTACTCCTGGCTCCATGCTCAGAAATTGCTCCTGGCAGGCACGGGGGACCATATGGGGCACCGGGATTCGAACTGATGACCTTTTGCATGAAAGGCAAATGCCTTACCTCCATGCTATCTCCCAGGCCCCTAGATCTGATTTCTAAATGGTAATATTATAATTTGTATTAATGTAAACCCCAGTTTCTTCTACTTTATTTTAGCCATAGGAGACCACCAATATAGATAAAGATGGGAGTGCAACAAAAAGAAATAGGGGAAAGGGCATTGGGATGGAGATCAGGCAAACAAACAAGAGTTAGCTATATGATTGTCAGATGCAGAGGTATGCAGAGAAAGACAGACAAACAGATATATGTCTATATCTACTTATATATATAGAAACAGAAGTCTAAAAAACAGATATAATGGGGCCTGGGAGATAGCATGGAGGTAAGGCGTTTGCCTTTCATGCAAAAGGTCATCGGTTCGAATCCCGGTGCCCCATATGGTCCCCCGTGCCTGCCAGGAGCAATTTCTGAGCATGGAGCCAGGAGTAACCCCTGAGCACTGCCGGGTGTGACCCAAAAACAAACAAAAAAAAAACAGATATAATGAAAGGAGATAATATAACTGGCAAAGGCCAAAGATCAGGTATCAGTCAGCTAGAAAGTAAGAAGGATTTATCATACAGGAAGCTAGTAAGGGGTTAGACCTAAATCCCTTCAATCCCTGCTTCAAGATAGCTCCTCAAACATCACTGGATATACTCCTGAGAGGCCCCTGAGCACCACTGAGTGTAGCTTAAGAGGCCACTTACAAATGGTCTCTATAGTCTGCTCAGCATTGTCTCCTGAGGCATGTGTTTCAGCATTATGGTTTGGTTGGCTTGAGTGTGTGGGGTGATCCAAGGGCTTCCTGAGCACTGTTTTAAAGACAAATTCCTCTCAAAAAATAAAAAGAAGAAATTAGGAAATGGACAATGAGAGGATGACAGTAGACAGAGTGGCAGGAAGGAAGCTTTAAGTGTATTTTTGTTTCCATATAGTTATGAGGGTTTCTTAAGGTATAGGTAGATTCCATTATCTGAATTTAGTACAATTCTTGACTTGAGAATGGGGACCTTGGAGGGGTCAGTAGCCAGTTCAAAGCGGAGCAGAGTCAGTGCCACAGCTACCTTCATCTCATTCATGGCAAACTGTTTTCCAATGCAGTTCCTGTGAGGAGAAATAAACATTGAGAAGGGGTCCCAGAGCTGGTTTTGAGCCATTTGATACCAAACCTGACTGCGTGGAACCTACGCCCAAGGCCTCCTTCATGTGCTTCCTTCCCTGAACCCTTCTCATTTCTCATGCTCCTGGGTTATGACTCCAAGGCCTTCTCCATGTCCCCAATCTGAGGAAGGTCTGATTTTTCCTCAGGTAATGTCCAAGCTTCTGCCACCTTCCCTTCTTCTCCCCCCATCACTCACAATTCAGAGAGCAGGCTTCATGCCCAGGGTCAGGTGATCTCCTGGCATTTATCAGGACTCTGTTCACTCTATCCTTGGTGGTTCACAATGGGAGTCCACATCAGGGCACTGTGAGGGCATTGGGGACCACACTAATGCCCTGTTCATCAGGGGTTACCCAAGGGCACTGATCACAGATAAAACCAGCCAATGTTGAGTAAAGTGTCTGGACAGGAACAGGAAGCTTGTAGAAGAGCCCCAAGTCATCAACCCTCAATCAGCTGCACCATCAGCTCCAATGAATGAGTCAGGCGCCCACCTCGAACTAACTTAATTATCTTCTGTGCCTTCCAATCCTACAGAAGTTCCCCGCCTACCTCATCAGAGCTTCTCTGACCTTTTGCATACTACACTCTACACTGGAGCCACCACTAGCTCAGATCCTCGGAGACCTTTCAGCACTGGATAACACATCCTAGCATCTCAGAGGACATCAATCCTTCCTGCAATGTTGCCTCACTCACTCCTTCCTGTTCAGCTCCACTTCTTTGCTCAGCTCATCTTGACATAACTGCAGGAGGTTTCTTCCCACCACTTCCCCTGCCACATCCTCAAGGCGAAGTCCTACGGCAGCCTATCATCACCCCTCTGCCACCTTACCTCTTCCTCCCCGGATCCCAATCACCATTGGTGTTTTATTCAGAGATACTTAAATGCCCAAAGCCCAGAAAGCACCAGGAATAAGAGAGCAGCAACAACCTGTTCATGACGGAGTGAGGAGAAAAGAATGAACAAAGTCTATGCTGCTTCCTGACTTTGAACTCTTGGAGGCAGGAATTTTCATCTTAGCTGAGTTCCCTTCTTCTACCCAGGATGGAGCACATAGAAAAAGGCTTAAGACATACTTTTAAACTGAACAAAATCAACAGAATTGAAAAAAAAATCTCAAGGTGGGATAAAAACATCAAGATCTGACCCATGAATCCAAATCCTATAGCCGCATGTCCATTAGTAGAAACCTGAAGAAAACTCAAACTTGAAAGAAGCCAAAGCCTAGAGATAATTCTGGAAGAACAGTTTTTTTAAAGCATTGTTTGTAGATATAGACCCTTTCATTGAAAAACTGTTAGATTCACATTAAAAGAAACATGTTTGGACTGCAGAGATAGCTCCAAGGATTGAATGTATGCTTCACATGTAGGAGGGTCTGACTTGATTCTCAGTACCACATGGTCTCTGATCATTTCCAGGAGTGCCTCACAGAATAAACCTTGACTGAGTGATGTCTCAAAAAACAAAATAAAACAAAAATAAAGCACTATACTTTAGTAACTACTGGAAGTACCTATGTGTCATAATTTCACTATCTTACTAGGATAGTAATGGAGAGTTTCATGGGGTCTTGAACAGTACTTGTCTGGCCAACAGTAGTGTTGGTATGTACTGTTACACACACCAAAAATCTGTGAATCCCACATGATTTAGCAAATAGTGTCCCTTTCTCATAACAGGTCTGTCCCTAATGATATCCTCTCAGACATGTTGGATTATTAGATTGGGAACTACAGTAGCTTCACACATTCTCAGATAAAGGTTTTGCCTACTAGAAAAAATGCTCAGATTATACAAATTCTTTTAGGCAGATCTTATAAGAGAGCTGTGAAATAGAGATGATACCATTATCTGAGTCTCCGCCCCCTTCCCCCGCCATTCCCTGTTGCTTCTGGGAGTTTCCTGTAAAACCCCAAAAGTTAGCACAAAGACATACTGAGAAATCCTAATACCCCAACATCACTACCTTCTGTGGGGTGGGCATAGGCCACCTGAGGCTCTGGGCACAGGGAATCACCATGAAGGAGAAAAACAATGATTTAAAAAGTTAATTCTGATATATACTTGGTAAAGCAAGTATAGCACAGGAACACAAAGACCTTGGTTCTGCTGCTACTGTGGTTGTACATGTTCATTGGTCATTGTTAAATAATGGGGAGGGCCTACTCAGGGATGCCCTGAAGTATTGCCTTTTTGTGACACAGCATTGGACATACCTCTTTCCTGGCCTAACATGCAAAGGCCCCTTTATAGACAACATATGCAGATACAGGGTGTATCAAGCAAAACCCCCTTCCCATTTGATTCCAATAAACTCACCTGGAGCCCGCTGAGAAGGGCATAAAAGCATAGCTGTGCCGAGTAATGCCTGGTGCAAACCTGGAAGGATCAAACACCTGCAGAGGAGCATAGAGAGAGATGTGTGGGATCAGGACACCTGCAGTGTAGGTGGGGCCAGCCCCAATAGGGGAGAGGGGTAAAGGCAAGGAGACCTTGGCCAGCCCATTGCCCCCCACATCATACCTCTGGTTCAGGCCACACTTTTGGGTTATGGTGAAGGCCATAAATGGAGAGCAACACTGTGATTCCTGTGGGCAGAGAAGAGAGATAAGACTGAATACATCGCTTATCCTGGTGTCCTAGTTCCCCAGCTTATGGTGTGTGTGTGCTCTGGTATGCCAGGTGTCCCCTTGTCACTTCTTTGCCTGAGGATCCTATGTAGAGGAAGTGTGGGAGGCCTGGGGCCTGGCAAGTCTGTAGGTTCAGCTCAGGAGGACACACATGAGGAAGTCAAAAATTTGACTTTTTGGAAAACTCCAACATTTACACTTTTCATGACTTCTTGAGTCTTTGTGGTTTGAACATTAACTCATTTTTTTCCTCAGAACATCCTCCAAGAAAGATAGATCTTCATTCAGATAAGCCGCTGAGCCTGGAGAGACTGTCTTGCTGCTAAGCACACAACTGGCTTGTCAATGGTGGGTTCAGATCCAGGCATGTGTGTGTGTGTGTGTATGTGTGTGTATGTATATGTGTGAATGAGTGTTAGGTGGGTGGTGGGAGAAGAAGGTATCTCTGATCATTACAGAGTGTCAGGTCGGCTCATCAACTTATCTCATGCAATCATTGAATTCCTGATCCTTCACTGCTTATAGTCCCTGAAGAGAGAACTTTGTCTCCTATTATCTTTCTCTATCCACCCAGTTCTTCCAGATTAGGAAAGAAACACTTTAGAACTGTATTCTCAAGTTCCCAGTTAGAGGTCAGAACTGTTGAGCTATTCTGGGTCAAGTATTGTGACAGTGATTCATAGACTTGTCTCTTCTACATAGTATTGATTCGATTCTTGAGAGTAAGCACTCCAGAGAGCTCAGGGCTGACTTTGACCCCTTGACCTGCTGCCAGTACAGGCCTACCTTTGGGTAAAGAGCGCCCATCAGGAAAGGTGACTGGTGTGCTGAGCTTTCTGCTCACAGTTGGTACTGGTGGGTAGATGCGCAGTGCCTCCTTGATGCACATGGTGGTGTAGGGCATCTTGTCCAAGTGGTCCCTGAATAGAGGCCCATTCCCAAGGATTAGTGGAGCTGCTCAGGCTCCTCTCCTGAGCAGGCAAGAGTCCCCCATGACTAGAACTCACCAGGTGATGGAGCTACCATCTCCCAGCAGGCTCTGCAACTCCTCCCTGCACAGCTGCTGATGCTCAGGGTTCAGAGCCAGAGCATAGAGGATCCAGGAGATGCCACTGGCTGTGGTGTCATGACCCCCAAACATAAAAGTGTCCACTTCTGCCCGCAGCTCCTTGTCAGACAGGCTGCTCCCCTTCTGTGTCTGTAGACATAAGAAAGAGAGAGTTGGCATCCTCTTCTGGGCTTGTGGGCACAGTTTCTCCTCCACCATCGCCCCTCCACACCCATTCTTTCCATTATCACCCTCTTCCACCCTTAAATCCTCCATACTCACCCTCCTCTACACTTACCACTCCACACTCACCCCTTTGACTCTCACCCTATTCTACCCTTACTTCCTCCACACTTACTCTCCTCCACATCTAGCCCTGTCACACTTACCTTGGCAAAAAGCAGGATGTCTAAGAAATCCAGGTGTCTCTTCTTCCTGATCTTTTCCAGCTCACTCTCATCCTGCAGTTGTGCCTTCCTCTGTTGAATCACTCGGTCTATCAAGACAGAGTTTCCAGATATAGATGAGAGCTCTGGGGACCCAGGTTAATGTTCACAATATCTCTGACTACTACCCCCACTCCCAAGGCCTGGGCGCAGTGGCTCAGGAGGAGTGGAAAAAACAGGTACACAGCAGGTGAGAACTCCAGTTTCATTCAATACTCCCTGATAAGAAGACACAATATCCTCACAGTCTAGAACCTCACACCCCACATCTTCCATTTCTGAGTGGTCAGCAAGGTTCCAGCTGTACCAGGGACATTTCTGTAAGTTCCTTAGATGTGGCTGATGACAGAGGGAACATTCCAGATGTGGGGGTTTCACCTGTGTGTTCGTGGGCAATTTCACAAGCCTTGGAGTTACTGCGGCCATTGGAGGACAGGCTGTAGAGGACGTCATTCTGGTGGAAGGCGTTCCTTATCCGGGCTAAGAAGAAGCTCTTCAGGCTCTCAATAGCCTTGGTGTAGGTCTGGGACTTCCTACAGGGAGATGGGGCAGAGTTATGAGAGCAGATCCTGGAATTAGCGTGGGGATCTGGATATAGGTTTTCAGAGACAACAGTGAGACACTGATTTTTCTGTCTGTGCCAAAGAACTTGTGTTTTAGACAAGACTTGAGCAGCCAGGATCAGGATTAGGAATTAAGAGTTGGTCTGTGGTTATTGTCCCTGACCAAGACTCCTGAGAGTCTATTTGTGCTGGTTCTTATGCAAACTGCCCTGCTGGCCTTGAAGGTAGATCCCAGAGCTGGGCAGAGCAGGTCCTGACTGGGGTGACCACTGACCTGTCAGTCTGCATGCTGCTGGGATGGCTGAAGGCACACTTCATGATGGTGTCCAGTGTCATCAAGGAGATGGATTCAAAGATATCAATGGGGTCACTTCCGTGAAGCTTTTCCCATTTGTCCTGGAGGAGGGATATGGCCTTGACTGACTATGTCCTTGACTGGCTATGTCCTTGCTGTCACTAAATACTCTGGTGACTCTTTTCTACTATCTAAAAGATGAGTTTTGGGGAAACTATGTACATAAAGCGTGTGTTTTCATAATTTGATGACTATTTCCTACTGAATTTCATATTTAATAATTATCCTACTGAATAATTATTCAGACAATAATCCAAATATCCTTGAGTTTTCTTTGAATTTTAAAAGCAGGTCATGATTATAATATCTTTTTTTGAGATCAACTTGCCTTGTTTCTTGAGGGAAAAGAAGAAATCTTCACTAACACAAGAGTTAAGCTTTAAAGAAGAAAAAACATTGAAGTAATCCCAGGTATCTGGGGAGAAAAGGCCAAGGGGCAGCTCTTATGAATTTAGTTTCTTTAAGCATCTATTATTTATCAAGCTGACTGGTGCATAAGAGCCCAGAGTCCCCTGGGAAGTCACACAGGGTGACTCTGAGATATATACCCATCTCCATGTATTCTGCAAGGGCCCTGTAACTTGCAGAAGCCCTGGGCCCAGACAAGGGTCCATGCACACAATCCTGGGAAAGAATGCTACCACTAAAGTGATCATGCCACCTAAGTCAATTAGGGTAACAGATCCAGCTGTCCAGAGGTGGCCAGTCAAAGATGAGGTGGACCCCTTTCTTTATGATGACTTTTGTAGGTATGGAGTCAAGTGTCTCTAAGCTGGTGCTTGAATCATCTCCCAATTAATTCAATTTGGGGAAACAACCACCCCTCATGGGTTTGTTGTTTTGCATGGATGTGTCTGAGGATGGTCTAGCAGCACATGTGTGAGGGTAGACTCTGAACTGTGGTGTAGGTAAAGGTGAGCAGGTGAGATAAGGCCAGACTTACCAGCATCACTCTCACAGAGTCAGCTGCAATACCCACATAGGGCTTGAGGATGTCATAGTGGAAGGCTGGGGTCAGCATGCGCCGGTGCTGGAACCAGGCCTGCCCATTCAAGAGGAGCAAACCATTTCCTGGAACAGACAGGGGTGTATGCATGGATAGAAGAGATATGATTAGAAGGACTAGGGACACTTTTTGCAGAACCAAAGGTGTTCTAAGAAGTTATATCATGGGCACATATAGGAAAGGTCAGTACATCACCATAGAAAAGGTTGATACTTTTAAAAAATTAATTGAGTTTTGTGATTCGCAGTACATTTTTTAACAAGTAAAACAATTTTTTAAATTTATTTCTTTAAATAACTCTAATCACCTAAAGAAAGCTTCTAGGAAGTTTTGTTTTTAAACAATATATTTTTAATATAAATTTTTTATTAAATCACCATTGGGTAGACATTTGCAAAATAGTTCATGATTGAGTTTCAGCCATACAATGTCCAATATCCATCCCTTTACCAGTACACATTTTCTGCCACCAATATCTTCAACTTCCTTCGCCACTCCTCCAAGCCCTCCCCCTGACTGTGTTTATGCAGACATTCTCTCTATCTCTCTCTTTCTTACACTCACTCTTATTTTTTTACCCTCTAGACTCTGTGGTTTGTAATTTTGTTACTGAAAGGATAGCATGCATATCACTTTACCTCCTTTTAGCATTCAGTTCTTGTCCTGAGTGATAATTCCTAACTATCATTGTCATAGTAGTCTCTTCTCTGCCTTAGCTGCATTCCCTTACTCTTAGTGGAAAACTTCCTACCATGGATGAGTTGTCCTGGCCCTAATCTCTATTTTCTTTGGGAGTTATTACCATACTATTTTTATATATCTCATAAATGAGTGTGATCATTCTATGTCTATCATTCTGACTCATTTCACTCAGCATGATACTCTCCATATCCATCCATGTAAAAGCAAATTTAATTGCTCTATTTTTCTAACAGCTGCATAGTATTCCGTTGTGTAGATGTATCATAGTTTTTATCCATTCATCTGTTCTAAGGCATTTGGGTTGGTTCCAGATTTTGTTTATTATGAATAGTGCTATAATAAACACAGGAGTTCATATCTTTTTCTGCATTGTGTTTTTGGGCCCCTAGAGTATATTCCCAGGGATGGTACTGCTATATGGGAGCTCAATTTCTAGTTCTGTTATGTTTTGTTTTTTTGAGGAATGTCCTTTTGTTTTCAAAAAAGCTGCACCAGTCTACATTCCTATCAGCAGTGAATGAGAGTCCTCTTCTCCCTACATCTGCATGAGTCCTGGTTGTTCTTGTTTTTCTTAATTGTAAATGGAGGGTTAAAATATCTTTGCTTGAGGCCGGGCGGTGGCGCTGGAGGTAAGGTGCCTGCCGTACCTGCGCTAGCCTTGGACGGACCTTGGTTCGATCCCCCAGTACCCCATATGGTCCCCCAGGCCAGGGGCGACTTCTGAGCGCATAGCCAGGAGTAACCCTTGAGCACAACTGGGTGTGGCCCAAAAACCAAAATATATATATATATATTTGCTTATTTGTATATCAAAAAGCCATGAATTTTTGCATATTAATTTTGTACCTTGCTACTTTGTTATGCAAATCTATTGTTTCTAGAATTTTTTAGAATCATTAGGATTTCTGAACACAGTAAGTATTCTGTTATCATGTTAAATATATAGCATGTTATCATATAATATAGTATCACATGTATGCAAATAGTGAGAGTTTGACTTTTTTTCTCGTTTGGATGCCTTTGGTATCGTTTTCTTGCTTAATTACTATAATGAATACTTCCAGTATTATATCAATAGAAGTGGTGAGAGTGAATAACCTTATCTAGTGTCAGATCTTAAAAGAATGATTTTTAGTTTTTTTCCCCATTAACTATGTTTGCCACAAGTTTGTTTTAATTGGTTCTGATTATATTGAAGAAAGTTCTTTCACTTACCATCTTGTTGAGAGTTTTTATTATAAATGGATGCTGAAATTTGTCAAATGTTTTCTCTACATCTATCAATATGATCGTGTTATTTTTATTTTTCCTTTTTTTGTTGTTTTTGGGCCACACCCAGTGACGCTCAGGGGTTACTCCTGGCTATGTGCTCAGAAGTCGCTCCTGCCTTGGGGGACCATATGGGAAACCGGGGGATCAAACCACGGTCCGTCCTAGGCTAGTGCAGGCAAGACAGGCACCTTATCTCCAGCGCCACTGCCCGGCCCCTTATTTTTCCTTTTATTGATTCTGTATATTATGTTGATTAACTTGTGTATGTTAAACCATCCTTGCATCTGTGGGACAAAGCCAACTTTTTCATGGTGTATAATCTCTTTGATATGTTGTTGGATTCTATTTGCTAGTATTTTGTTAAGGATCTTTGCATTTAAGATCCTCAACAAAATTCTGGCCAATAGAATTCAATGCATCATCAAAAATGCACCACCACCAAGTAGGTTTCATCCCAGGAATGCAAGAATGGTTTAACATCTGTAAATTTATCAACATAATACAACATATCAACGAAAAGAAAAACAAGAATCATCTGATAATATCAATAGATTCAGAGAAAGCATTCAATAAGGTCTAACACCCATTCTTGATAAAAATAAAAAACACTTCATCAAGATGGGAATAAAAGGAATGTTTTTCAAGTCAAGGCCATCTACAACAAGCCAATGGCAAATATTATTCTCAATGGAGATAAACTGAAAGCCTTTCCCCTAAAATCTGGTACAAGACAAGATTGCCCTCTCTCACCACTCCTATTCAACATAGTACTTGAAGTACCTGTGATGGTGATGAGGCAAGAAAAAGATATCAAGGGCATCCAGATAGCTAAGGAAGAAGTCAAACTCTCACTTTTTGCAGATAACATAAAACTATATTTAGAAAACCCTAAAGACTCTGCCAAAAAGCTTCTAGAAACAGTATATTCATATAACAAAGTGACAGTCTATAAAATTAACACACAAAAGTCAATGGCCTACTTATGCATGAATAATGATAGAGAAGAAATGACATTAAAAAAAACAATCCTGGGGCTGGAGAGATAGCCTGGAGGTAATCCCGGCAACCCGTATAGTCCCCCATGCCTGCCAGGGGTGATTTCTGAGCATAGAGACAGGAGTGACCCCTGAGTGCTGCTGGGTGTGCCCCCCCCAAGAAAAAACAATCCCAGTCACACTAGTGCCCCACAAGCTCAAATATGTTGGGATCAACTTAACTAAAGAAGTGAAGGACCTATACAAAGAAAACTACAAAAGCCTGCTTCAAGAAATAAGAGAGGACACAAGGAAATAGAGACATGTACCCTGCTCATGGATTGGCAGGATTAATAACATTAAAATGGCAATGCTCCCAAAACATTGTACAGATTTAATGCAATTCCTCTAAGGATGCCTATGACATTCTTCAAAGAAGTGGATCAAACACTCCTGAAATTCATTTGGAAAAATAAATACCTATGAATAGCTAAAGCAATCCTTGGGAAAAGAAATATGGGAGGCATTACTTCCCTAATTTTAAACTGTATTACAAAGCAATAGTTATCAAAACAGCATGGTATTGGAATCAAGACAGGTCCTCAGATCAGTGGAATAGACGTGAGTATTCAGAGAATGTTCCCCAAACATACAATCAACTAATCTTTGATAAAGGGGCAAGAAATCCAAAATGAAACCAGAAAAGCCTCTTCAACAAGTAGTGGTGGCACTTGCAAAAAAAAGCAAACTCAGACCCCCATCTAACACCATGCACAAAAATCAAATTCAAATGGATTAAAGACTGATATCAGGCCTGAAACCAAAAGGTATATAGAACTACATGTGGGTAAAACACTATATGACATTGAACTAAAGGCATCTTAAAGGAGGAAACAGCACTCTTCAAACAAGTGGAAGCAAAGATAAACAGATAGGACTATATTAAGCTGAGAAGTTTCTGTACATTAAAGAAAATATCGCCTAAGATACAAAAGCCACCCAAAGAATGGGATAAACTATTTACCCAATACCCATCAGACAAGGGACTAATATCAAAAATATACTGGGCCCGGGAGATAGCATGGAGGTAAGGCATTTGCCTTTCATGCAAAAGGTCATCGGTTTCAATCCCGGTGCCCCATATGGTCCCTCGTGCCTTCCAGGAGCAATTTCTGAGCATGGAGCCAGGAGTAACCCCTGAGCACTGCCGGGTGTGACCCAAAAACCAAAAAAAGAATTATATATATATATATATATATATATATATATATATATATATATATATATATATATACAAGGTGCTGACAGAACTTAGTAAGAAAAAATATAACCCCATCAAAAAATGGGGAGAAGAAATGAACAGACATTTCCTCAAAGAAGAAATACAAATGGCCAAAAGACACATGAAAAAATGCTTCACATCACTAATCAGCAGGGAGAGGCAAATCAAAACAATGACGTACCATCTCACTCCACAGAGACTGGCACACATCACAAAGAACAATCAGTTCTGGTGGGGATGAGGGGAGAAAAGAACTCTGATATACTGCTGGTGGTAATGCCATCTAGTCCAGCCTTTATGGAAACAGTATGGCTATCCTCAAAAAAGCTGGAAATTGAACTCTCATATGATTCAGCAATACCACTGCTTAATAAAACACAAGAACACAATACAAAAAAATGCCCTCTGAATAATTATGTTCATTGCTGCAATATTTATAATAGTCCTAATATGGAAACAACCCAGATGCCCAAAAACAGATTAGTAGCTAAATAAACTGTGGTACATATATACAATGGAATACTATGCAGTGTCAAGAAAAATGAAGCCATTAAAATTTCCTATACATGGATGGACATGGAAACTATTCTGCTGAGGGAAATAAGCCCAAAGAAGAGAGATAGACCCCAAAATTGTCTCATTCATCTGTGGGATTTAAGAAAATAAAAGACAATGTTGTAATAATACCCAGAGACAATAGAGATGAGTGCTGGAAGGATGAGCCCATGATATGAAGCTTACCACAAAAAGTGGTGAGTTCAGTTAGAGAAATAACTACACTAACAACTATCATGACAATGGTAGTGAGTGAGAGAAATAGAATGCCTGTTTTGAAGCCAGACAGGGATTGGAGAGGAGGAAGATGGGGGGCACTGGTAGTGGGAATGTTGCACTGGTGAAGGGGGTGTTCTTTTTAATAACTTAAAACCAACTACAAACATGTTTATAATCATGGTGCTTAAATAAAGATTTAATATTAAAAAAAAGAGGTTGTGGGGGCTGAAGTGATAGCACAGCAGTAGGACATTTGCCTTGCATGCACTGACCCAGGATGGACCTTGGTTCCTTCCCCGGTAGTCCATATGGTCCCCCAAGCCAGGAGCAATTTCTGAGTGTTACTGGGTGTGACCCAAAAACCAAAAAAAAAAGAAAAAAGAAAAAAAGAGGTTTTGGTATAAATGCATAATGGAATATTATGCAGCTATAAGAAAGAATAAACTCATGTGATTTTTAGCATCATGTATGGAACTAGAGAATGTCATGCTGAGTGAACTCAGAAAAAAAGAATATATAATTCAAAATCATTTGTTTCATATATGGAATCTAAAGGTACAAAGCAAGTTGTATGGTCTTAAGAGAAGAAAACAATGAGGTCTGAGTCTTGGGTGGTGGCATGTTACAGTTCACCTGTTATTCTGAAAGGAATACTTAAAAAACTTAAATGGGTAGAGTAGCACTATTTTCAACAGATATACCTACCAATCCAGGAACTCAGAAAATTGCAGATAGTGACATCTTTGGGATCTGAAAGAGAAGGAAGATACCAGGGAACTGAACAAGGCAGATATAATTTGAGGAAGTTTAAGTTCATTGGATTGCTACACAGACAGGGTCACGTATTACCCCTCTCCAAAGCCAAATGTTAATCTCACCTTATGGTCAAACCAGCCCACAGCTGGGAGGGGTCTGGACTTATTAATTAAAGTGGCCTGGGGGTAGTGAGAGGCAGAAGAGAGGCTCAGCAAGAAAGACAAGAATGGAGAGGAGAGAAACGGTTGGGTGCAGGGAGGCTGGTTAACTTAGAGGACATGTGAGATATGCACATTACCGTTACCCTGATACCTAACAGACCCACCAGGCCATAGGGTATGCAGGTCCTGAGCCAGGACGAGAAAAGCCTCACTTTCCATCCACTCCATGCACTGCTAGGGTTCTATAATTAATATTTAATACAACATGTACCCATATGCTGTAAATGGGATTTTCTCTCACCTGATCTCCCAAGTATCACCTTCATGTAGTCAGGGTCGTAGACTATGAGTTGCGTACTTGTCCCCCACAACCAGCGACAACAAGCACCTGGGTATTCTTCTACCCATTTTGGTATCATTTGTAGTTCACTATTCTTTCGTAACTGTCATCAGGGGAAAGACAAATCAATTCAAACCTTCCAGTGCTTTGGTGGAGTCAGTAGCAGCTCTAGTTAACTAGAAATTAAAAGGTTTAAAATTTGGACTCTGATTTAGACTTTGGTGGTTGCCCCATACTTAATAAGAGGCCTGATTCTGGCCCCATGTTGGGTATGATACTCATATCAATTGGGTACACAACCTCACTTCAGAAAGTGACTACATGGTGCACAAACTTTTTGAAGTCATTACAACTCTAGCATCTACTATTTGTTTGGTCACTGGTATCACTTGGGAGGCAGTTGTGTCATATAGTTGTTTACTTATATGAGATAGATAAGTGGGTAGGGCACTTGCCTTGCACACATCCCAATCAACTTGATCTTGGTACAACCTATAGTCCCCTGAACCCTATCAGGAGGGATCTCTGAGCCCAGAGTCAGGACTATGCTCTGAGCACATCAGGTGTAGCCCAAATCCAAGAACACAGACAAAAAGTATGTTGACTTAGAAAATCAAATAGATACATTACATTCTAAATTTATATATTAATTTTACTTTCCATATGGTGTTATTCTAACCAGTATACATGCATATAGTATTTCTATGAGAGTGTTGGGATCTATATGACTGAGTGAAAAACAATTGAATATCAAGTTATCTGTGTTATATTATTATAAGTACTGAAGAGATACATATTTAGAGAAAAGTCTGGATGCATACACATGAAAATGGTGCAGTTTTGTCATTTTGTTCTTCCACTTTCTTATTTCCTTTCCTGTGCTAATAAGAAACCTTGTTAGTTACCAATGCCTGGAGTTCTGATGAGACTCTTCAATGTGGAACCTACAGGCTTTTACTTTCTGGTTTCACATACCTAACCTTTTGCAGGGGGATTCCAAGTTGTGTGCAGGAGTCCAGAGGCTCCCACTTAAAGTTCTTAGCCAATGTTCAGTGCAAGGACTTGAGGATACAATACTATGGGATCCTGTAAGCATGGATTGCATGGGGTATCCCATTAGAGACATCCTAGACTGCCACAAGTCAGTGCATGGGGAACCAGGTTGAACAGAGGTTTGAACCATGGTCCACTGCATGCAAGACAGAAGCTCTCTAACTGCTGTACTATTTCCTGGTCTCCATGTCTCTATTCTTGTCTCCTACCTTGTTGGAAATACCCTTCCTGCTGCTGTTGTTGCTTCTGTAGCTTCTCAGACAGCTCACCCTACTCAAATAATGACCTAGAGTTGGGTCTTAAGTCAATGCTCCTATCTTGTGCATGTTCCATCCTCTACCTGGAGGGCTCTGCCTTCTTGCTACAGTACAGCACCTTCTCAAAAATGCCCAGAATTCTCAGACATGTTCTTTAACATTTTCTACCAGTCAACTTCTTTATTCAGTGACTTCTCTGTTTTGTAGAGCATTATTTATTTCCTGACAACAAGATTTCACATCTCTGAGACAAATTGCCACAATTTGGTGTGGGTCCTTTATTCAGCTATAAATTCACATTTATTTATGTGTAGAACAGCTACTATGTGCCAGACATGGTTTAGATATTGACTTGGAACCCACCCATGTTGGCTCACTGGTCCTACCCTAATCAATATTCATGCTCCACCATAGAGTGTGATCTGGTGATGGGATATTGGATTATCCCCTACTTGGTATTCCTCTCCCACCCTACGATGTGACCCCTGATAAAAGCAGGGGTCTGAGGAAGGCAGAGGCTCATTCTTTTGTCTTCTTCCTCTGAGGTGCATTTCTTCTTAGAAACAGAAAGCTTTCGGACCGGGCGGTGACGCTGGAGGTAAGGTGCCTGCCTTGCTGCGCTAGCCTTGGAAGGACCGCGGTTCGATCCCCCATGCCCCATATGGTCCCCCAGGCCAGGGGTGACTTCTGAGCGCATAGCCAGGAGTAACCCCTGAGTGTCACTGGGTGTGGCCCAAAAAC
>PVKC010020677.1:0-18512 GCA_004027635.1 Crocidura indochinensis
CCCCCCCCCCCCAAAAAAAAAGTAGAAGACTATTTTTACTCTAATATTATGGCTCTCCTAAGTGTGCCAAATCTGGGCCCGGAGAGATAGCTTGCCTTGCAAGCAGCCGATCCAGGACCAAAGGTGGTTGGTTCAAATTCCGGTGTCCCATATGGTCCCCTGTGCCTGCCAGGAGCTATTTCTGAGCAGACAGCCAGGAGTAACCCCTAAGCACCTCTGGGTGTGGCCCAAAAACCAAGTGTGTCAAATCTTCTCAAATTTCACTCAGTGATCTTTCCTCTTATGACTACTCTGTGATACTAGTAGAGGGGCTGGAGATAAGCTTAATGGGCAAATGCATGCTTTGCAGAGGAAACCTGAGTTAAATCCGCAGCACTACAGGGTTTTCTGAGCTCAAGGAGGAACAACTCCTCACCTCTCCAGCCACAAAACCAAGTGTGACCCCAGTCACCAACAGAGGTGGCCAGGAAAAGAAAGTCGGGGCCAGAGAGATGGCACGGAGGTAGGGCATTTACCTTGCATGCAGAAGGACAGTGGTTCGAATCCCTGCATCCCATATGGTCCCCGAGTCTGCCAGAAACGATTTCTGAGCATAGAGCCAGGAGGAACCCCTGAGTGCTGACGGGTGTAACCCCCACAAAAAAATATTTACTTTGAATGTAGTTTCCATATTTATTTTATGGGGTGCTATAGTAAATCTTTATTAATAGTTTAATAATAGGAGTTATGGTGATAGCTTATTAGCTAAAAGTGCCTGCCTTGCTAATATGAGTTCTATCCCTGATGCCACTCACATGCACCATGTGTATTCCTGACAGCTCTACTATCAGGAATTCCAGGTACAGGACAATGTGTGTTATTTCCAGGGGACTACATCTAGTTGTGTGTGAAGCACCACATTTAAGGATTTGTGAGCAACTTGGCAAGAGTGCTATCCTTAGCAAGAATATGCATGAGGGAGCCGGGTGGTGGCGCTGGAGGTAAGGTGCCTGCCTTGCCTGCACTAGCCTAGGACGGACCGAGGTTCGATCCCCCGGTTTCCCATATGGTCCCCCAAGCCAGGAGCAACTTCTGAGCACATAGCTGGAGTAACCCCTGAGCGTCACTGGGTGTGGCCCAAAAACCAAAAACAAACAAACAAAAAAAAAAGAATATGCATGAGTTGGAGCCAGAATGATAGAACAGTGGGCAGGGTGCTTGTCTCGCACACAACTAACCCATGTTCAGTTCTACATGGTACCCTGAGCACATAAGCCAAACAGGAAAAAATAATTATGCAAGGGTATCATAGGCACCCCAGATACTTACTTCAAATAGAATGTTTACAAGTGAAGCTAGAGTATAGTGCGTGCCTCGTACACTGCCAACCTGATGTAATCTCAGGGCATTACAGTGGGCATTGAAAAAAACAACAGGAAAAAAAGGGGCCGGGGAGATAGCACAGCCGTGTTTGCCTTGCAAGCAACCGATCCAGAACCTCAGGTGGTTGTTTCAAATCCTGGCGTCCCATATTGTCCCCCGTGCCTGCCAGGAGCTATTCTGAGCAGAGATAGTCAGGAGTAACCCTTGAGCACTGCCGGGTGTGACCCAATAACCAAAAGAAAAAAAAAAGGTATATTTGTAAATACTATAGCTAAAATGGTGTATCATGTTTGACCCAATGGAATTGGAACAATAGTACAGTGGGTAGGGCACATGCCTTGCACACAGATGACCTGGGTTGATTCCTGGGTATGGTACCCTGAGCACTGTCAGAGTAATTCCTGAGTACAGAGCCAGAAGTAACCCCTGAGCATCACCAGATATGGCCGCAAAACAAAAAGTGTTTTATCCCTGATGTGCTGTGTGCAAGCACTATAAAATGTGAAACCCTTTATAAATACCATAGCTGACCATGCAAGTACCACAGGTAAATATGTGAGTACCACAGCCATGCATCTGTGAATCATAGTCATCACGATAGTTTAAGCAACAAAGCAAAGGGACAAAAATCAGGTAATAGCAATCCTGTTATCTTATGGACAGGGTACATAACTAGATATCTATATCTCTATTCCTATTGCTCCAGACATCTGTGATCATTGTCTCCTTGTATCTTTGTCTTACAGCTTAACCCCTTATATTCACAAAGAAGACATACAGGAAGTGTGGAATCTAAGATAAATCTAGCCTTTAATTGGGGTGGGGGGGGGCGTAGTGGTGTGGGCAAACCTAGTAGTGCTTAGCAATTCAGTGCTTAGGAGTGACCTTTGGCAGTGATCAGATTTCCATATACAACATACAATACCTGTACCATCTTTCCAGCCCCAAGTAAAGCTAGCCTTATAGCACTTTAAATATTTAGTGATTTTTCAGGGACCAGAGAGTGTAGTACAGCAGAGGTAGTACAGCGGGTAAGTTGCTTGTCTTGCACACAGTCAAGCCAGCTTCAATATCCAGTATCCCATATAGTTCCCTGAACCTGCCTGGAGTGATTCCTGAGTATAAGCTAGGAATAAACTCTTTTTTGTTTGTTTGTTTGTTTGTTTTTGGGCCACACCCAGTGACGCTCAGGGGTTACTCATGGCTATGCGCTCAGAAGTCGCTCCTGGCAGGCACGGGGGACCATATGGGAACCGGGGGATTGAACCGTGGGTCCATCCTAGGCTAGCACAGGCAAGGCAGCAGGCACCTTACCTCCAGCGCCACCGCCCGGCTCCCAGGAATAAACTCTTAGTACAGCTAAGTGTGGCCCCAAACAGGAATAGTGATTTTTGTTTTGCTTTGTTTTTTGGGTCACACCCAGCCATGCTCAGGGGTTATTCCTGGCTCTACGCTCAGAAATCACCCCGGCAGGCTTGGGGGACCATATGGGATGCCGGGATTTGAACCAGTGACCTTCCACATGTAAGGCAAACGCCTTACCGCTATGCTATCTCTCTGGCCCCATCTAGTGATTTTTGCTTAAATTTTTCTCTTCCATGGAGAATGTCTTTTTAAAAGTGAAAAGCAGGGGCCCGGGAGATAGCATGGAGGTAAGGCGTTTGCCTTTCATGAAAAAGGTCATCGGTTCGAATCCCGGTGCCCCATATGGTCCCCCGTGCCTGCCAGGAGCAATTTCTGAGCATGGAGCCAGGAGTAACCCCTGAGCACTGCTGGGTGTGATCCAAAAAAAAAAAAAAAAAGTGAAAAGCAGAGCCAGAGCGATAGTACAGAGGGCAGGGCACTTGCTTTTGACAAGATAGTCCAGATGAAGACAAGACAGTCAAGATAAAGTATGGTAAAGCATTCTCTTTTATCTTGCAGAACAGTCTATCATCAGTGAATATGAAAAGAGCTTGCAATTTGATGAGAAGTGTTTCAACATCATAATGACTGAGTGGGAAACAAATTCCCTCATCTGTCCTGTATGTACAAAGTAAGAATTTTTCAAAACCTTTTCAGCATTATTGATTCCCACCCTCACTCAAAGGTGAGTGGAATTCCTACCCCACCAAAAGAAAATACAAATTGTGGCTGAAAAGATTTGGGGCTCCAGGTCTATTGCCCATGATGTTCTGTGATTGCAATTCTGCTTCTAGGTACAACCTGAGGATAACAAATGGTGTGATCATGTGTCAGTGTGGCTTATACATCCCCTCTCATGTAAGTGTTTAACACACAGATTTCTTTATATGAAAAGATTTCTGTATCTTTATATATATCTTTCTAAACCTTCTCAAGCATGTTGTGCATGTCTTCCCAACTTTGCATTCATTTGATATTGAATGTTCAGTTCACAGTTTTAAAATATTCTAGTGTTTTAGATTTTGTTGGTTGATAACTTAAAGCCAACCTAATGAAAATTTAAACAACATAGATATTTGTGAGCACTAAAACTTATGGTATTCTTCACCCAACTTCCCAGATCCAAGTTGTTTAACTTGGTGTTTTGTTTAGGTTTTGTTTAGGGGACAGACCTAGCAGTGCCCAGGTGTTGTACCTACTTTGTACTCAAGAATACTCCTGTAGGCCTCAGGGGACCATATAGGATATCAGGAGTCAAACCTAGGTTAACCACATGTCCTAACCACTGTACCATTGTTCTGGACCCTAATAAACTTGTTAATGTACCACCACTTACTTTCTTTAATGGAAAACTCATCTAGAATTTATATGGCTTGATTCTGATCTTTAAAAGCTTTTCCATGTGTGAAACTATGTAGAAGACACTCAGGTGTCTCTGCTTTTGTTTTTGGATAACACCTAGCGGGTTTATTCCTGATTCTGCAATCAGGGATCATTCCTGGCAGGCTCTGGACCAGTATGTGGAGCCAGGGATAAAATTTAGGTTGGCCACATGCAAGAGAAATGACCTATTTGCTGCATTATTACTCCAGCCCTTATTCATACTTTCAGTATTAGAGACGTTAAAATACTGGAGGATAAAGAAAGTGGACTAAATGGTTAGAACTTAACTGATCCCTGGAACTGCATGTACCACTGGGAGCAGCCTATGGGAACTGCCTGGTATGTCCCCTCAAAAAAATAAAAATAAATATGTATATACAAATGTTTACATGTATATATGCATACATATAGAAATTGGGGGGCTGAGATATAGCGTGGAGGTAGGCCATTTGCCTTGCATGCAGAAGGACAGTGTTTCAAATCCCGGCATTCCATATGGTCCCCGAAGCCTGTCAGGAACAATTTCTGGGGATAGAGTGATAGTACTGTGTGTACACACTCGACCAGGTTCAATCCTGGCATCCCAAAACATCACCAGGAGTAAATAACCTGAGACATCTGGGTGTGGCTCCCTCCAAAAACATCTTATATAATGGGAACTAGAAATTTGGTAGTTGGTAAAAGTAGTGCATTACTTAAAAATAAAACATTTTGGGACTGGAGCAATTCCACAGCGGTAGGACATTTGCTTGCATGCAGCTGACCCAGGATAGACGGCGGTTTAATCCCCTAGCATTCAATATGGTCCCTCAAGCCAGGAGCGATTTCTGAACGTATAGCCAGGAGTAACCCCTGAGCATCACCAGGTGTGGCCCAAAAAAAAAAAAGAAAAAGAAAAAAATTATTTTTGAATATATAAATCCAACAAACATCTTTTAGTGTACTCTTCTGACCAGGTTTATGGGTATCCAGAAACCACTCTATAATTATAGTCTAGTTTCCCTTTTTTTTTTTCCTTCTGCAAAAGATCAAGACCAGATAGTTTCCACTAAGTGCTAAGCACATTCTCTGAATGTAGGAGGTTTAGTCCTCAGCATCACACGTTCACCCTAGGACCACTAGGACGGGTCTCAGCACTACTAGCTGGGTCCTCCACTACAAAAAAAAAAAAAAAAAAAAAAACCCACAACCAAAAAGTGCATCAGGAGCTAAGCATTCTAGTGGTTTACTTTTTTTTAACATAATGCAAGTTTTATTTTGGTTTGGACCTGTTGATGATCTGTTACTCTAGAATTTGCTCTCAGGAACCATTCCTGGGAACTATATGGGATGCTGGGATTGAACCCAGGTTGGCCATATGCAAGGCTAGCTACTTATCTCTGTACTATCTTTCTGACTGGAATGGCTAGCTTTACGGGGAGGGAGGGGGAGTAATAGCAATAGCACAACAGGTAGAGCTTTTGCCTTGTACGAGGCTCACCTGGACCAACCTGGATTTGATCACTGTCATCCATATGCTCCTCCAAGCCTGCTCCACTCATGTCAGGAGTGATTTCTGAGAGCAAAGCCAGTAGTAACCTCTTAGTGCTGCTGGGTGTAGCCCCTAAACCAAAAACTAACTTTCATTTTCCTATGTAATCAACTTAACATTAAAAAAAAAAGTCTGGAGTGCATGCTTTACATGTGGGAACTTGAGTGTTTTTTTTTTTGTTTATTTTTGTTTTTTGTTTTTGGGTCACACCTGGCAGTGCTCAGGGGTCACTCCTGGCTCCATGCTCAGAAATTGCTCCTGGCAGGCACGGGGGCCATATGGGGCACCGGGATTCGAACCGATGACCTTTTGCATGAAAGGCAAATGCCTTACCTCCAATCTCCCGGGCCCCAGAACTCAAGGTTTTATTCCCACCCATTGCATGGTTCCTAAGCATACCAAGGGCCTCCCCAAGCACTGCCAGTTATGACTCCAAAACAGCTAAGTAGGGCTAGTGAGAAAATACATGGGTTAAGGCATTTGTCTTGTAGTGCTGTGATTTGAATCCTGGTACTATATATGATCCCCCTGCACCACCAGGAGTGATCCCTGAGCATAGAGCTAGGAGGGAGTAAGCCTGAGTACTGCCAGGTATGACAACCTCCCTACACTCAGCAAAATGTTTGTTGCTTTTAATTCTTTTCATTCTCTTATTTCACTCCATTATTTAATATATTAAATTATGCTAACAAATTGTTAACACAAACAGATCTAGGACTGGAATGTTGTATTTGGTAATATATTTGCAGAAACAAGAGGGAGAGAGTAGCCTCTAGCTTTGACTGTATCTACTGCAATCATTTTTTTTTTTTTTTTGGCTTTTGGGCACACCCAGTGACGCTCAGGGGTTACTCCTGGCTATGCGCTCAGAAGTCGCTCCTGGCAGGCACGGGGGACCATATGGGAACCAGGGGATCGAACCGTGGTCCGTCCTAGGCAAGGCAGCAGGCACCTTACCTCCTGCGCCACCTCTCGGCTCCCTACTGCAATCATTTTATGCAGAAATATAATGCAGGTTTGTTGAAGTGGAAAGATAGATGGGAGTTTGATCATTGTAGCATACTCATGAGGCCAAGTACTTTTCTGTTTTGTTTTGTTTTTATTTTTAGTTTATTGTTTGGGAAGTGGGCTAAGTGTCACACCAGAGGTACTTGGGATGGGAGCTCAGAATTTGCTTCCTGTGATCCAGATGGTGCTGGAGAATCAAACGTTGGTCTCCCACATGAAAAGCATGCACTCAAGCCCTTTGAATTATTTCCATGGCCTGGAGCCCAAGGTCCAAGCAATCAAACCATCACTGATTCAGAGTTAGATTGGTATATGAAACTGAAAAAAAGAAATCACGGGGACGGGAGGTGGCGCTGGAGGTAAGGTGCCTGCCTTGCCTGCGCTAGCCTTGGACAGACCGCGGTTCGATCCCCTGGCTCCCATATGGTCCCCCAAGCCAGGAGCAACCCCTGAGCATCACTGGGTGTGGCCCAAAACCCCCCAAAAAAAGAAATCAGGATTTTCAGCCTATTGGCGATTAAGATATGTAACTTACTTTCTTTTTCCTTTTTTTTTTATTTATTTATTTTTTTTGGTTTTTGGGCCACACCCGGTGACGCTCAGGGGTTACTCCTGGCTATTTGCTCAGAAGTCGCTCCTGGCAGGCACGGGGTACCATATGGGGAATCGGGGGATCGAACCGAGGTCCGTCCTAGGTTAGCGCAGGCACCTTACCTCCAGCGCCACTGCCCGGCCCCTCTTTTTCCTCTTTGGTCACACCTGGTGACACTCAGGGTTACTCCTGGCTATGCACTCAGAAATTGCTCCTGGCCCTGGCTTGGGGGGACCATATAGGATGCCAGGGGAATTGAACTGTGGTCCATCCTAGGCTAGCGCAGGCAAGGCAGATGCTTTACGGCTTGCACCACCACTCCGGCTCTGTAACTTACTTTCTTATTTTTAGTCTCCAGCGCTGACAGAACAGAAATTTCGTGCCTGTCTAGAGGACACTGTAAATGAACACAGTACACATTGTCCTCATATACCAAAATTTTCAGTCATTGAAGAAACAGAAGGAAAACCCTGTCTTCTCATGAGTTGTTTGGTAAGCCTCTTATGAAATGCAGTAATCGATTTCAATCTAAAAGAGTTTCTCAGTGGTTTTTGTTTTTCCTACCTGAACAGAAATAAGTATTAGATATAAGTGTTTAAAAGTTTATTGGCTGGGGCCGGGCGGTGGCACTGGAGGTAAGGTGCCTGCGCTAACCTAGGACGGACCGCGGTTCGATCCCCCGGTTCCCCATATGGTCCCCCGTGCCTGCCAGGAGCGACTTCTGAATGAATAGCCAGGAGTAACCCCTGAGCGTCACCGGGTGTGGCCCAAAAACCAAAAAAAAAAAAAAAAAAAGATAAAATTTTATTGGGAGGCAAAGCAATTGTATAGCAGAAAATGCAATTGCCTTCTATGCAGTTGACCTGGGTTCAACCCCCAGCACACCAAATGGTCCCCCGAGTCTGCCAGGTATGACCAAAAAGCAATAAGAATTGTAAGAAGTTCACTTTCTGAGGAAATTAACTTTCATAGAAAAGTGAAGAATGCATCTGTTCAACAGTAAGACCTATCATTCTCTGATAGAGGAACCAAAGAAGCACAAGATCATAGAAGCACCATTAATCTGGAATTAGGAAGACTGCCATACCACCTACTCTTGTTTGACTAGCATCATTGGTCTTTGATTCAATGAATCCTTTCATATTCATACATCCCAGTAGATCATTTCATAATCAGTTTTGCAGGATGCAGGAAAAGAAGCTAAGCAGAGCAACATACAACTTGCCTCTTCTTCAATGAGACATCAGAGAATAAAAGCTGGTCTCTAGCCCCTCCAGTGACAACTCAGGCCCGAGAGAACAGAACCACATGCACTAAGATAGAACAATCCTAGATTAATCTTAAACTTATATTAGTGGGCCGGAGTGGTGTGACATAAGCAGTAAAGCATCTGCCTTGCCTGCACTAGCCTAGAACGGACCATGGTTCAATCCCCCGGCATCCCATATGGTCCCTCAAGCTAAGAAAGATTTCTGAGCGCATAGCCAGGAGTAACCCCTGAGCATCACTGCTTGTGGCCCAAAATCCAAAACCAAAACCAAGCAAACAAACAAAACTATGTTAGTAACTCAGAATAATCTATGGGGGCCGGAGTGATGGTGCAAGAGATAGGGCGTCTGCTTTGCAAGTGCTAACCTAGGATGTACCGTGGTCCCACATGGTCCCCCAAGCCAGGGACGATTTCTGAGCGCATAGCCAAAGGTGTGGCCCGAAAACAAAACAAAACAAAACAAAAAAAAAAGACTATGGGATCAGGACCTATTTCTGAGCAGACAGCCAGGAAGTAACCCCTGAGCATCTCCTGGCGTAGCCAAAAACAAAACAAAACAAAACAAAGATAACTTTAACTACTTGGGTGGGGGGGGCACACTATGCTCAGGGGTTACTCCTGGCTTGAGGGACCATATGGGACACCAGGGGGTCTAACCTTGGTCTGTTCTAGGTTAGCACGTGCAAGGCAAATGCCCTATCACTTGCTCATCACCCTGGCCCCTACCTTTATCTATACTTGGTAAAATGATTAAGAGATTCACTCAGTTTAGTAAAACTAAGATGGATAAGAAATTCCTTGTGTAAGTTTCAGATTATGTCCTGAAGAAAAAATGGGAAGGCAGGGGCCAGAGAGATAGCACAGCAGTAAGGCATTTGCCTTACATGCAGAAGGTCGCTGGTTCAAATCCCTGCAATCCCATATGGTCCCCGAGCCTGCTGGGGGTGATTTCTGAGTGTAGAGCCAGGAATAACCCGAGATTTGCTGGGTGTGGCCCCCCCCCAAAAATGGGAAGGCAAAAAAAGCAATTTTCTAGGGGCTAAGTATCTACAAGCAGTCACAATATAGTGTCCATTGACCTTTGTTGGCTACTCTTCTGATCTTGTAAATCAGAGCAGCAATGAAGCATCTGGAGGGCAGCATGGCTAACAGTGCTAGCTATGGGGATGGGATGGACAGGGAGTACTATTGGGAGACTGGGGGTCAGGGAGGTAACATGGCAAAGGTAAAAACTAGAATAAACATTCAGCAAGTTCTTGTATTTCAGCTCTTTAGAAGTAGGCCATTTGTAATGTTATTGAATTCCAGTGTTTCATTCAAGTCACAGATTACTGTAAACTTAAGATTCACTGAGATAGGGGCTAGAGAGATAACTTGGAGGTAATGTGTTTGCCTTTCATGCAGAAGGTCATTGGTTCAAATCCCGGCATCACATATGGTCCCCCAAGCCTGCCAGGAGTGGTTTCTGAGCACAGAGCCAGGAGTAATCCCTGAGCACTGCCAGGTGTGACCCAAAAACAAAAACAAAAAGATTCAGTGAGATAGATAGTAGGGTAATTCAGTCAAGGATGAGATAGAGAAGTGTGACTACACAAAGATACATTCCATAAAACTTGAATTATTGAGGCAGGAACAATAGTACAGCAAGTAAGACACTTGCTTTGCACATGGCCAATCCAGATCCTATCTCCAGCATCCCATTATGGTCACCTGAGCCCACCGGGAATGATTCCTGAGTGCAGAGCCAGAAATAACCAACTCCTAAGCAGTTGTGAGAGGTGAATAAAAACCTGAAATGTTTAGGAACAAAGGACATTTTTATGAGTGATACTGGGAATGTGCTAGACTTCAAATCATGAAGTTGGTCCCTCAAACACTTAAGTGATCTTTGAGCACTGCTGGGTATGACCTCAAAGCTCCAATTAGCTAACTGTGTACTTTGTGCTTAATAGGGATGACAAAGGAATGTATGCTATAATAGGTTCTAAATTCTGATTCCATCTAAGTTTGGTCCTCCAAAATTGTAAAAGGAAAAAAGTTAATCTTTCTGATCATTGATTTCCTATGAAGTGGGGACATTTGATTTCATATCTGGGGTTTGACTTTAGTTGGAAGAAAGTGCTGTTGCTAATTTCAAAGGCAGTTATTCTGAAGCTACAAAATAAGGTCTAGAAAAGCTCAAGAGTTAGACTTGCCAATTAATCATGACACCACCACTGAATTACTTTATAATCGTAACTGAATTAAGCACCATCTTGTATGTTGGCTTTTGGGGGAGAAGCAGAGTCTTGGGAAGGGTGGACATAGCTATGCTTAGAACTTACATCCAGCTCTGCTCAGGGCCATATTTGTGTTAGAAATCAAATCTAGGTTGGAAATATGCAAAGTAAGTATATAAATTCTAATTAATGAATGTTGTTATTGGTTACTTTTTAACCATTCACTGATAATTTACAATGGAATAAAATTTAATCCCTTTCTATTTAAATCTAGGCTTGTGACATTTGGTCTGTTATCATCTAAAGCCAACAATGATTTACAATGTTCTACTGATTTGGAAACAACTTTCCATCTGAGAAATAAAACAACACCACAAACTTCTTTTTTGGCTTTTGGGCTATATTCAGCTTATTCATGTCTCTACACTCAGTGATCACTCTGATCACTCTTGGAGGAGCTTCATGGATATGTTACAGGGGATTAAACCCACATTGGCTGCATGTATGGGAAGCACCTTACCACTGAAAAACTCTCCAGACCCTATAAACTTGCAATAAAAATTTCGCTGGGGGCGGGTGGTGGCGCTGGAGGTAAGGTTCCTGCCGTGCCTGCGCTAGCCTAGGACGGACTGAGGTTTGATCCCCCGGTTTCCCATACGGTCCCCCAAGCCAGGAGCGACTTCTGAGCGTCACTGGGTGTGGCACAAAAACAAAAAAAATCTCAGTTTTTAAATTTTTGGGTTTTTGGGTCACACCCAGCATCGTTCAGGGACTACTCCTGGATCTACGCTCAGAAATCACCCCCAGCAGGCTCAGGGGACCATATGAGATGTCGGGATTCGAACCAATGACCTTCTGCTTGTAAGGCAAATGCATTACCTCATGCTCTCTCCAGCCCCCTCAACTTTTTAAAAATAACTTTGCCTTTGCTCTTCCTGAACCAAATGTATTATGATCAATTGTGTCAACTATGTGATATATTTCCTTTAATTAAATTTTAAAAAATCTTTAGTTTTTAAGCTAGAAAAATTACTTCCCCAATTTCTCTGCTATCTGTATTTTGTAAGAGATTAAAGTGGAAGAATGAAGAAAAATAAAAGACAAATATACCTTGGAGGAAATAAAATTCAGTTGTATTGCCCATAATTACACTATATAAAAATCTAGAAATAAGACTGGTAGAGAACAAATGAATAGCAAATAAAAGGGGAACAAAAATAATTTAAATTTCAATTACTTTCCATGATATTAGGATGGAAACCATTTCAAATTACATGTTCACTGGCCAAAGCTAGCCATAAAGTTAAGGTATCTTCTTTCTTTGCTTCTGAGCCACACCCAATGACCCTCAGGTTATTCCTAGCTCTGCATTCAGGAATCACTCTAGGCAGGCTCAGGTAATCCTATGGAAACCCAGGGTTCAGCTGGGGTTCCTAAGCCTTGAGGAAGGCTTCCAGCTATTACTCCAGCCCTTAAGGTGTCATCTTTGCTCTATTGGCTCTTGACAAAACCTTTGAGGTCTTCAAGAAAAGAAATATATTCTTGGTGCTCCAGGGCTGTGCTGAGCTCCACCAATTCATCTGCAAATGTGTTATCAACTCCTCTGTCAGCAAGGAAATCCATTAGGTGGTCATACAGAGCCTATAAAAAGAAACAGCTTTTACTAGTTAAAGAAAGCAAGATACAACATTTAATTCACTGATGCTGGGGGCCAGAGAGATAGCATGGAGGTAAGGCGTTTGTCTTTCATGCAGAAGGTCATTGGTTCAAATCCTGGCATCCCATATGGTCCCCTGTGCTTGCCAGGAGCAATTTCTAAGCCTGGAGCCAGGAATAACCCCTGAGCACTGCCGGGTGTGACCCAAAAACCAAAAAAATATATAGATATATAATTCACTAATGCTTGTCTCTTAGGTTAAGACAGCCTCATAGAGCCCAAGAGCAAACCCACTTTTTTGTTCTGGGGCCACATCTAGTAGTATACAAAGGAACTATGGTGCCAGGGATCAAACCTAGGCTTCCTACATACACTGAATTATTTACCCTGCCCAAAGCACTTCATTATCAAATACTCACCCAATCTAAGGAATCTGTATTGAGTGTATAATTCGTGTCCTTCCATTCAGATTCACCAGTGGACTGAAAACTCACTTCTCTAATAGAAAAAATGTCACTCTCATCTTCCTCCTCTTGCCCCACCTGAAAACAAAACAGTATTTGGTGAAACAGATGGATTTTTCCAGGATAAGCCAGAATCATGCAAAGAAAAACACGAGATTTCATAAGATTTATTTTGGTTTTTGGGCCACACCTGGTGACGCTTAGGTTACTCCCAGCTCTTTGCTCAGAAATCGCCCCTAGCTTGGGGGACCACATTGGATGCCAGAGGATCGAACCATGGTCCGTCCTAGGTTAGTGTTTGCAAGCAGAAGCCCTACTGCTTGCGTCACTAATCTGTCCCCTAGATTTCATCAGTTTTAAGCTACTTCTTTCATTCCACTTCTTTCCCAACTTTAAGTTCTCTGAAATTTTAGTTGTTTAAATTCTGGGATCAACTACCAGGAAAATTCCCAGAAGTCCTTGTCTTCATGAGTATCAGGGGCTAAGTGCATTTACACTACATACCTCATCCTCTGGATAGTGACAGTCCAGTACAAGGGCTTTCTTGCCATCATTCTTCATAACTTCAACAACAAAATTTGGAGTAGAAGTCAATTCAGGCTGGAAAAGTAAGAGCAAATCAATACATGCCAGTGTTAACAGAGTTCAGCTGCCTGAAGATCTCTTCTGGAAGTTGGACAGTCACCACAATTCAATTATTATTCAGTCATTTTGTTGTTGTTATGGGTTACACCTAGTGACGCTCAGAAGTCACTCCTGGCAGACTTGGGGGCCCATATGGAATGCCGGGATTCGAACCAGGATTCATTCAGTGTTAGCCACCTGCAAGGCAAACACCCTACCGCTGTGCCATTGCTCAGGCCCCTATTCAGTGATTTTTTGGGGGCCACACCTGATAGTGATATGGCAGAAAGTTGATAATGTTGGGTGTTGAAATAGATTCCTGGGGCCCAGGAGATAGCATGGAGGTAAGGCGGTTGCCTTTCATGCAAAAGGTCATCGGTTCGAATCCCGGTGCCCCATATGGTCCCCCGTGCCTGCCAGGAGCAATTTCTGAGCATGGAGCCAGGAGAAACCCCTGAGCGCTGCTGGGTGTGACCCAAAAACCAAAAAAAAAAAGAAATAGATTCCTACCAGAGTGGGAATAACAGTACAACAGGTAGATCACTTGCCTTGTTTTTGGTTTTTTTGTTTTTTTTTTGGGCCACACCCAGTGACGCTCAGGGGTTACTCCTGGCTATGTGCTCAGAAGTCGCCCCTGGCCTGGGGGACCATATGGGGCACGGGGTATCGAACCGTGGACCATCCAAGGCTAGCGCGGTAAGGCAGACACCTTACCTCCAGCGCCACCGCCCGGCCCCAGATCACTTGCCTTGTACACTGCTGACCTGAGTTCAATCCCAGTCATTCATATGGTTACCTGAGTACTTCAGGAGTGATTCCCAAACCTTGAGCACATCCAGGTGTGGCCCCAAACCCAATATATGTACAGACACACGCTTACATGCACAGCCAAAGCCCCCCCCCCACCAAAAAACACCCGAAGTTCCAAGAGCTTTCCAGCTCTATATAAACCTAGAACCAAAGGTCAGTGCTTCTATCTATTAATGCAAGTGTTCTTTTTTCTTTCTTTTCTTTTCTTTTGGTTTTTCGGTCACACCAGCAGCGCTCAGGGGTTACTCCTGGCTCTATGCTCATATGGGGACCATATGGGATGCTGGGATTCGAACCACTGTCCAACTGCATGCAAGGCAAACACCTTACCTCCATGCTATCTCTCCGGACCCAGTGTTCATATTTGATGGTGAACTGATCAATATGAGGGACATGCATGGGAGCCAGGAGGTGGCGCAGGAGGTAAGGTGCCTGCTGCCTTGCCTGCGCTTGCCTAGGATGGATCACGGTTCGATCCCCCGGTTCCCATATGGTCCCCCGTGCCTGCCAGGAGCGACTTCTGAGCGCATAGTCAGGAGTAACCCCTGAGCGTCACTGGGTGTGGCCCAAACACCAAAAAAAAAAAAAAAAAAAATATGAGGGACATGCTTTTTGGAATGATTGTAACAAACCTACCAGGAAGCTACCTTCTATGTTTAAGTTACGAGACAACAACCTGTCAGGAACATTCTTAGAGCATTCCAAATTATGATCTTCAATATCAAACAACCCATCACAGAAAGGCCTAAGTCAGGTTGAATTCCTTTCCATTATGAAACCATAGACCAAGTGATCAGGAGATGGCTAGTAGCTAATATTCCTAGACCAGGGAAATGATGCAGTGGGCTGGAGCAAGCTCCACAACTAATCTCAAAAACAACAGGATGCCACTGAACATTCCCAGCTAGACTGGTCTAGGCTCTGGGACCTTCTTGGAATGGGAGCAGGCAGATTCCCCTTTTCTTTTATCTGGGGCCACATCCAGTGACACTCAGGGGATATTCCTGACTATGCGCTCAGAAATCGCTCTTCAATTAGGGGACCATATGGGACACCGGGGATGAAACCGAGTCTATCCTGGCTCAACGATGTGCAAGGCAAATGCCCTATCACTACTCTACCACTCCGAGTCCAGATTCCCCTTTCTACAACAACCTCCCACCCCTAGCAACACTGGACACCCTCCAACAGAAACAGCCCAGCTCCAGAAACTGAACCTTATGAAGCTGCTAAGTCATCAAATCGTTCCAGCTCCATAGTTACTGGAGTGCAGCCGGATAAGCAAACACCTCCAAATTGCATAGTATTGTCATCCCAGTAGGACCACAGCAAATCTGATGTAAAAGAGCACTAAGCTAGGGGCCGAGCGGTGGCGCTGGAGATAAGGTGCCTGTGCTAACCTAGGATGGACCGCGGTTCGATCCCCCGGTTCCCCATATGGTCCCCTGTGCCTGCCAGGAGCGACTTCTGAGCGCATAGTCAGGAGTAACCCCTGAGCGTCACCGGGTGTGGCCCAAAAAACCAAAAAAAAAAAAAAAAAAAAAAAAAGAGCACTAAGCTTAATGAATAACAGTAACACAGAAAGTTTAACAAGTACCAACCATCCCAGGAAATGTAACATTTAGTAGCATCACTGTGACATAATAATTATCAAACTGACTTTTGGAGCCGGTGACTCTAGAGGTAAGGTGTCTGCCTTGCAAGTGCTAGCCAGGACCCCGGTTCGATCCCCTGGCGTCCCATATGGTCCCCCCAAGCCAGGGGCAATTTCTGAGCGCTTAGCCAGGAGTAACCCCTGAGCATCAAATGGATGTGACCCCAAAAGCAAAAACAAACTGACTTTTATATGTCTATTTTTCTTTTTTTTTTAACTTTATTTATTGATTGATTGTTTTTTGAGCCATACCTATCAGTACACAGGAGTTGCTCCAGGCTCTGCACTAAGAAATTGCAATTGGCAGGCTGGGGTACCATATGGGTGCCAGAAATCGAACCAGGTTTTTCCCAAGCTGACCACATGCAAGGCAAAGGACCTGTGCTGGCCCCTATCGACCTATTTCCTGATAATTCTATTTGCTCTTATGTGGTAAGCAATATGAAGTAAATTAGTTTATGCCTGTTAAGGGGGGGACAAGGCCTGGGTGATAAGTGGAAAAAAGGAGCACAGTGGCAATGAGACTGATATTGTAACATTACCTAAAACAATTGTATTATGAAGAACTTGGCAAATCATGACGTTATAATAAAAAAACAAAATTTAAAAAAAAGGAGGGCCGGATGGTGGCGCTGGAGGTAAGGTGCCTGCGCTAACCTAGGACGGACCTCGGTTCGATCCCCCGTCCCCCATGCCTGCCAGGAGCGACTTCTGAGTGAATAGCCAGGAGTAACCCCTGAGCGTCACTGGGTGTGGCCCAAAAACCAAAAAAAAAAAAAAAAATTTTTAAAAAAGGGGGGCAGAGCAAAAGTACAACAGGGAGGGTATTTGCCTTGCTCATAGCCGTTCTGGGTTCAATCCATGAAATCCCATATGGTCCACCAGAGCCTGACAAGTAATTTCTGAATATAGAGCCAGGAATAACCAGAGTGTGGGCCCTCCAAAACAAACAAACAAAAAACAATGGCTGGACCACATATTTGTACACAGGAGGTCTAGGCTCAATATCCAGAACTGCATTAATCTCCAAGTAGCACCAGAAGAGACCCTGAATACTGATCTGGAAGTAGCCCCTGAGCATCATCAAGTGTACCCACACTAAAATAAATTGTGAAGCCATGAATTTGATCCAGTGTCACCTATGCAACAGACAATTCAGGCAACTGTGAGATCCCCAACACTGCAAGCAATTGTACCAAGTGTAGGTGAGCAGAACTTAAAAGATGTGCAAGCACTACAGCCTAGAGTTTGACCACAGCAAGAATCATAACCAAAATGGGGGCCTGGGAGATAGCATGGAGGTAAGGCGTTTGCCTTTCATGCAAAAGGTCATCGGTTCGAATCCCAGTGCCCCATATGGTCCCCCGTGCCTGCCAGGAGCAATTTCTGAGCATGGAGCCAGGAGTAACCCCTGAGCACTGCCGGGTGTGACCCAAAAACCCAAAAAAAAAAAAAAAAAAAAAAGAATCATAACCAAAGAGTGTGTCCACCTAAGCCAAGCAATACCAGTGTGTGTGACCCCTGGTTAATAACCAGGGGTCATATCTGTATCAACAAAGGCAGTGGGGGAAAAGAATGGTGGTATAAAATACAGGTTAGTTTATAAAGCCTAAACCTAAAGACAAGAATTTATCAACACCATAAGGGGGGGAAAAAGGAGCACGCAATACTGGTACTGAGATGGTACTATACTGGTACTAAGATGACAGAAAATTATTGTTCTGTAGATATTCTCCGTGTAAATTCCCAAGAATGGTTCTCCTTTGCCTTCTTTCTCCTGTACCATTAGAGGAATTTTTTGTTTTTGTTTTTGGGTTTGGGTCACACTGGGCAGCACTCAGGGGACCATATGAAATGCCGGGATTCGAACCAACAATCTTCTGCATGCAAGGCAAACACCCTACATCCATGCTATCTCTCTGGGCCTTTAGAGGAATTTTTTTTTTTTTTTTTTTTTGGTTTTTGGGCCACACCCAGTGACGCTCAGGGGTCACTCCTGGCTATGCGCTCAGAAGTCGCTCCTGGCAGGCACGGGGGACCATATGGGAACCGGGGGATCAAACCGTGGTCCATCCAAAGTTAGCGCGGTAAGGCAGGCACCTTACCTGCAGCGCCACCGCCCGGCCCCTTTAGAGGAATTTTTAAAAGAAAAAATAGCAATAGAGGTCAGAGAGATAGCACAACAGTAGGGCATTTGCTGTGCATACAGCTAACTCAGGACAGTCCCGGGTTCAATTCCTGGCATCCCTTAGGTCCCCCTGAGACTGCCATGAGTGATTTCTGAGAGCAGAGCAAAGGAGTAACCAGAGTGCTGCCGGGTATGACCCAAAAACTAAAAAAATAAAGTAAAATGCCTTTTCCCCCTTCCAATTGACAAAACATAGTACTATTCTTTTTTTTTTTTTTTTTGGTTTTTGGGCCACACCCGGCAGTGCTCAGGGGTTACTCCTGGCTGTCTGCTCAGAAATAGCTCCTGGCAGGCACGGGGGACCATATGGGACACCAGGATTCGAACCAACCACCTTTAGTCCTGG